>VDFB02000009.1:47416243-47573967 GCA_007258455.2 Sequoia sempervirens
GGTGGAATAATTAGAGATCATCTAGGTAATGTTATTGGTTTTTGCAAAGGCCTGGATATTGCTACAAACAACATGGCAGAGGCTAAGGCTGTGTGGGTTGGAATAAATTATTTGAAAGAAATAAGTTACCCTAATGCCTGGGTGGAAGGCGACTCAAAGTTAATAATAGATTATTTAAATAATTTGGCTAATGCTCCGTGGGAATTAAAGGATATTCTCGATGATTGTAGAAAGATGATTAAAACTTTTCAAAAGTGTAAGATTAGCCATGTTTATAGGGAGGGGAATATGGCGGCCGATGCTATGGAAAATATTTTCCTAAGGCAATCGGAGTGGCAATTTTGGAATTTTTCACAATTGCCAAGTCAAACCAAGGAGATTGTTTCCAAAGATAAACCTAGGATTTTTAGTAATCCTACATGGACTGAAACAGTATAGTGATGATGGAGTATTTGCACAGTCACCAAGTTGTCATGATAATTATTACCCTATTCATATTGAAGATGGGTAATTGGCGGAATAGAGATTTGAGGTACTCTCATAATGACAGGAGTACGTTAAATCTTCAGCAGTATAAAAGAAACAAGATGGAAATAAATGATTTTTATGAAGTCCCGTGTAATAATAAAAAAGGAAAGGAGATTGTTAAATGTCGGGCAATGATGCTAACCGCCCAAACCCTTAAAAATCTTACTAAGGATTATCGACAAGACATTTTTGCATGTGTTAGAGATGGCAGATTGGAGGATAATCAAAAAATATTATGTGTGTGTCTTAATGGCGCAAATGTCATTTCCAACAAAGGTTGGCTTGGAAGGTGTGAATTATTTCTATGTGAACAACACGATTTTTTAAAAATTATTGCTAGAAGTTTCGTGTTGTCACTTCTCCAAATGAAAAACACCCAAGTTACTATCAAGGCTGAAAATTTTGAAATCCTGGTGGTTTCTGTGGAGGACGAGAAGGGTCTTAGTGCGGATTATTTGCTTTTGCGCAAGGATTACTTTACTAGGGAAGAAGTGATGGGAGGTCCTAGAAAGAGAACGGAGCCAAGTAAACACAATTCTCTGATGCAGAACGTTGAGCTATGGGGTCTCTTTGAACGTGTTGGCTTTACCTTTTACTTTGAAGCTATGGAGGGCTACAATGAGGAGCTTAGCTACAAATTTTCCAATGCTTGGAAGGATGGTGAGGTCAAGTTGGGTTGGCTCCATTTCACAGTGGACTCTAAGTTGATAGCCAAAGCGACAAGTCTCAATTACGAAGGGAAGAAAATTGCCAAGGTGAGTACGAGTAATTACCAGACCCATATTGATAAATTTTTTGAAGCCAAAGAAAAAGCATAGAGATTTTAGAATGGCTACTCTAGGTTGTTGCTCCCGCCCCCCTGCCACAATGTATGTTGTTTTGTTATGAAATATTTTACTTTAGAAGGTCGCTTCCAGTCGATGCACAGGTACCATTTCCCCATCCTAAACCACATTAGGCACCTAGAAAAAATAAGCCTTCCTTTTTTCCTCCTCTCATCGCTATAGCAGAGCTTGACTCATGGTGCTAACCCGCCCCTGCATCAGGGCTTGATTAGAGCTATCTGCAAGTATGTTCTGGCTACCACCCCACAAATGAATGTTTTTCGTAATTTGATTGAACATAATCCGACACCTAAAAGCTCTGTGAAAATTGAGTTGCTGGAAAGTCGACCCCACTCCCCTTAGAAAAAAACAAAAACCAGCAAGAACCCTTCTCCTAAAGTTGTGGACCCCTCTTGGACATCGCTCCTTAAAATTACTCCTGAAAAACACAATACTGCTCCTATTGCTTTTGCCACCAATAAGAAAAGAAAATTGCTGATAAAAGAACTTGGCCTTGAAAATACCACAATAACAATTTTGGATGATCAGGATATTAGCCCAGAAAGCAGTTCCATTACCCCCACGGGTCGTAGGTCTACCCGTCTTGCTCTGGCTGTGTGTAAGGGTTTGGATGCTAGTAAGAAAAACAAAATTTCCAACGACAAGAAAATGGATACTCCTGAGGATTCTGAGAAGAAAAAAGGGAACAAGATTGCCAAGAAGGAGAATGATACTTCTTCTGAGGAGTATGTGCCTGATAGTTTGGGTGAAGGTGGACATTCGGAGGATGAAATGTTGGGTTCTGAGGAAAATGAGGATTCGAGTCAAGAAGAGAAGGTTGGTAATAATCAATAGGAGGGTGAGCATGATGTGGAAGAGGAGAAAAGCATGGCCGAAGATAAGGAAAACATGAATGAAAACCCTTTTAACCTAGAGGATACTTAAACTAATACTAAGACCCCTTGTAATGCTGACAGTATGAAAGAAAAGGAAACGGATGATGTTAAGACAAGAATGGAAAGGATGGAAGAGAGGATGGAGCTCCTCGAAAAGATGCTGCAAAAAGAAGACAACTCAAATAGGTTTCAAGTTATTGAGGAAGCAGTGAGAAATGTCTATAGGGTTATGGATGGTGTTATGAAAAGGGCGGTGATGGCTACTATATCTGGACAAGGCAAGATCAAAAAGTAGCAGAGAAAAATAGGTAACAGGGACGAAGTCGATCGATCTGGGAAGATGGAGACCAAGAACAGCCTCGAGGAAATGATGGGAGACCTGAAGATGGCTTGGAGCCTAATTGAGGAAGCTTAGTCCTCTACTCTATGCTTGGTTATGCTTTTTCATGTCATCTGTTAATAGGTATTTTGGTATTCTAATTAGGTTGGTTTTGGATAATGGCTTGATAAGCCAATACTGTGTTAATTTTCTCTATATTTTTCATCTAAAGACTATTGACTTGCTGGGAACTTATGATAGGCTATATCTGCTTTATTTAGTTTTAAGGGTGGGTGATAATATGGTTTGGTTAAAACTCTACTGGAATCTAGATAGGTGTAAAATTTTTGATTCTATTGGTGTTGGTTGATGTGTTTTGGATTGGTTTTGGTGAGGAGATGTGTTAATCTTGCTATCTCCTCAGTTTTGCTGGTTTGTCTGGGTGTTGTTTCCCTGGACTGTTTTGCTGTTTTTGTAAGGGGTCAGGGCCCTTTCCCTGCTTAATCAATCAAAAACAAAATAAAAATTCACAAATTAACTACAAATAACACTTCACAAATGAAGAGCTAGAAATAAGAATTACCAAGCATATGAAGGTTACCAATATGGCTACTTTGCAAAAGGAGAAACTCCAAGAGCACTAATGGAGAACAATTGTTTGTCTTCCTCAACCAACTCGAAAGCTCTTCTCAACTCTTTGAATTCCTTCTTTTTTTCCTTTCTCCTTTTGACAAACCCTTACATTTATAAAATAGGTTTTTCCTTTTTCCAAATAAATTTATAAGGTAGGTAGAATCACAATGACAAACATCATCGTCTCCTCCCTTGGATTCATGACCTTAAATCCCATTTATCCTGTCTCATCATCCATCACATCCAACTAGTTCAACCTTGTATTGCCAACACAACTCTAAAGGATCTTGTTTGTATCCATGCTACAATGCAAGCATCATCTATGTTGGCGTAACAACTAACACCTCCGGAGTGCAAGTTGGTATGGATAGCTATGCACACTACGCAATGAGTGCTCTTCAAATTAGGAGGGCAATCTCCCTCGTTGTGCTTGACAAAAATGCTTGAAAAGGGAAAAAGTAAACTAAACTATATCCTGTCTTTTTGTCTCAGCTGTAAGAGGCACAAGGTTTAAGAAAAACTCCATACGTTGCAGCTAAGTATTTTTTGGTTTCGCAAGACTTAACTACAACACTCAAAACTAAGTAACTTAACTATCCAATCCCCTCAAGAATTCAGAGCATGAGGAAACGGAGCGGGAATGATTATCTAACAATAAGCCGGGTACGGACTCACAACGTGAAGGCAAGGTGGCACAACTATCTGCTTGTCTGAATAGGCTTATTGGAAACAATAATACACGATAAACTAAGTACAGATTCTCAACTTGAAGGCAAGGTGGCACAACTATCAGCTCAATCTGAATAAGTTTATTATTCACACACATCACACGATAACCAAGTACAGATTCTCAACTTGAAGGCAAGGTGGCACATCTATCACTCAATCTGAACGAGTTTATTGAACACAAAACATGAAGGATAGCCAACTAGGACAATAAATTGCATAGGCAAGACACGCATACAATCTACGATCAAACTAGCCACTATATCTAACTAAAACAAGAATTCACCATCATAATCGCATGAAACCCAAGTGGCATAACAATTCATCACAATAGTAAATACTCATGAACAGATACGAACGAGCAATATGGGCAAGGTAGGCACAACATATATTTCTCTCTCGCAAAAGTTATGTACAAATGAGCAAAAGCTCTTATTTATAGACATCAAAAGGTGTAGGGAACCCTAAAATCACCTTGAGTCAACTACAGTCTTGCAATGCATGCAAGATTTATTGCTAAACCCTAATAAAGTAAACTATACAATTAATTGGAAAGCTACCATCAGTTAACCGAAAACCCTAATCTATGTGGACCATGTGCAAGCATGCACATCCTTATTGAAAGCAAGTTAATTGGAACACTACCATCAGTTAACGTAAACCCTAAATACAACTCCAAGTGAATAAAGCTAATCTCAGAATAGATATGCATGAGATGAGACAGCGAGTTAACTTGAAAAGATAACACCAAGTTTAACTCCTGTGTGTAATGTCTATTCTGAGAGGTGGGAACTAAAGTCTATTGGTCGTGATCTCGAGCAACCAATCCCTCAACGAGATTGTTAACTGCATCACTGTCTGGAGCTCTGATACTCTACCGAAGAATGCTATGCCTCCGTAGCATGTCCTCATCAGCTGTGATCTGGGACTGAAGTTCACCTCTGATCCTTGTTGCTTCATCAAACAATGCTGACATGACTGTAAGCTGATTAATCTTACAGCCAGCGGTCTCCCCACTGAAAATAGTATGAATGAGTGCCTGGAGCTCTAACTGAACATCAGTAAGCTCAACATATGCACCACCCTCAATCTGATACCGGCACGGTAAGTGAGAAACTAAGGTTCTCACAAACCGGAGTGCACTAGTAACGTGCTCTCTACTCTCAGCCAACTCTGACGCCATAGTCTCTTCTATCTTTGCCTTGAAAACCAATTTTGTTTTCCAAGAGTAGATAGCTTCTTTATCCTCTGCATCTGTGACTGATTCATATGCCATACTCAGGTGAGCAATCATAATCTCGTCCCGGGGTCTATTAATTGCCATGTCTCGCTCCTCATCCTGGAGACGTAGACGGAGTTCTCATGCATTGTACCGCAACTGATATAGCTCTGTAAGCATAGAACGGCCTCTAGCAACGAACTCCTCCTCCCATTCCTCCAAACACTTGCCATATGCAACCAAATGATTAAGTTGGCCCTGTTTTGCTGGAGGCTCAAGCATTGGCAGGAGTGTGGCGGTGACATCTGACCTATGTACAAGGCTAGAAATGTACTGACGAAGTTATCTGATTTCAGCCTTGAGGGCTGCCTTGTCCTCTCCGTCCTTTAGCATTCTATCCCTGGCATTGTCTGTAGCAACCTGTAGAAGATCAACCTGAGTCTGGCGTGTGCTACGACCAAGGTTGACTGTGATAACCTCGAAGTCCTGAGATTCCAACTCATCCAAGCTCTTACCCTGTGGAGGTATAGCAGTCTCGACGATGATCTTGTTATCCCGAATTTTTGACTCGTTTTAAAATTCGGATAACCACTCAAAATTTTCATAAAATTTGAAGATTTTCTTCTCTAAGGCACGCATTACAAGGTGCAAAGAGTGGCAAATCTCAGTTTTAGGTTTATAAACCTTTGGGCTACTCTTTTTCTCTCTTTCTTTTCCGTTTTTGTCAATTTCTGAGTCTTTTTCCTTGTCCTTTTGGTCAAAATCGGGTTTTTGGAGCAACTCAGCAAGTAGGGAAATTTTGGCTTAAAAGGCAAAATTGCTAAAGCTCTTAAAAATTCCGAAATTGCTTAAGTGAGTCAAAAAGTCCGAATTTGTTAAGAATACTCATTTTTGACAAAAGTAAAATTGCTTATATGATCAAAAAGGCCCGATTTACTTCAAGTCAATTGCCATTAGATCAAAAAGGCCCGATTTTATTTAAAATACTTGCTTTTGCATTAAAAAAAACCCGATTTCATGTTTTAATGTCATTTTTAGTTGCAATGAACTTAAAAAAAAATCCGACACCATTTTGGTTCGAGCTGTTTGAGTCCTATTCGGTTTGTCTTCCTTATTCCAAGGAGATTTTATCGATCTTGATGCTTGAAGGTCGGATTTTCCTCTGTAAATAGCCAGGTCTTTCATTTTCTGAATGCGCCTAGGGTTACACCATCGCTATTTTCATTTGCAACTTATTTTCAGGTATGGTTTTATTTTCTTATTTCTTTATAAATGTCTTCTGTTGTTTATCATGTTTCCATATAAAACGCGTTTTATATTCTTGTGTTTTATCTTTATATCCAACGTCTTTTGTTTTAAAAAAATGCCTTGAATTATTCGCGTTTTTCTTTAAACGTTTTCAGACGTTTTTCTGTTATACATTAAAGGTCTTCTTCGTTCGCCTGTTATTCACTCACATTTGTTTATATAATGAACTTGTCATTATCCGCCTTTATAAAAACGCATTTTTACTGTCATTTAGCTCGCCTTCATTCAAAACGTATTTTTATTTACTTCACATACCCTTCATACCACGCGCCCTTCATTTCCTTTCATCCCATATCATTTCATTTAGTTTGCATTCCATATACCTCCATTATTTGCCTTCATTTTAAGCACGTTTTCCATTTTCCAAATGCTTTATATGCAAAATGCGTTTTTCTTACGTCATTTATATTTCTCATTTCATCTCATTTCCATTTATCCACCAATCAGCTTCCTACATTTTCACATTCGTCAAACATCAAACTCTCCTTTTGCCTTTTTCTCCAAAATTTCACTTTGAGTCATATTTCGGGTTTTGTGAACAAAATAAGCAAGTCGGGATTTACAACTAGAATTACAATTTTAAAAATTGCAAAATTGTAAAATTGTCAAACGTTCAAAAAATCCCGACTGCCTTTTGTAAAATTGCTGAAGTCATTGAAAAACCCGAAATGCTTAAAAAAGCTCAAAAGTTGAACTTTTTTAGACATAACTCCAAATCCAAGCTAAAAACCTTTTTGTCTTGCTGTTTCAAGAAGACAAAATGTTGCTTTTGGTTGCAATCATTCCACCAAGATCCAAATTTGTCTTTACCGTTCATTCTCCACCATTTTTCTAAAGACGGTTTCATTGTCCTAGGGTTTGAGTTTCACCATGTCCGCTCATGTTGATGTTGATGATATTCTTACCTTATGGGGTTTTCAGCAGCCTTGCAGATTCCTGTTCAATGACAGACGAACCAGCTTCTCCAATAAGCAAAAAGATGAAATATAAATTTGATAAGTATCAGAATGAGATTTCCCCGTCTCACGTGGTCTCAAATATTGACGAAATCAAGGACACAGAAATTGGGCATGTTGATATGTCTGAGTTTTTGGGGAGAGTTGAGAAATCAACTTCTCACGACATGCAGTTGTTGCTGAGAAGTCATATTCACCTGGTATCTTCTTTTCCTGTTGCTGCCCTTGAGCCTGAATTTGTTCTTGCATGTGCATCCCGTTTTGACAGTGAATCTAGAACCATCAAGGACGATGACGGCAACGTGGTTATCAGACTTGATGCTGAGACAATCAACAGAATTTTCAGAGTTCCTGATGCTACTACATATTCAGAAATCACATTGAAGAGTGCTCACAAATATTATGAGCAGAAAAAGAATACTTGTATCAAACATATCAATCATAAGTGGCTTCTCAAATCACGACCTTGTGTGACCTGGATACCCAAATTGTATCGGTCTGATTTTAAGGAAGAGATTAATGATATGATCACTCTCCTGAGCAGAATAGCAGGGTTGAAGGTTTCCAATATGTTTGAAAATTGGATGTATAAGTTCATTGTGGTCATCACAAAAGCACAGCACCCAATATTCTGGGGTGAAATAATCAGTGACAGTTTGTGTGAACAGCTTGCACAGGTTCCTACCACTCTTACCTTCTACATGAACTCATATTTGGTTTATATAGCAGCTTCATTGAGGCATTTTCCAGGCCTATCTCCTCAAGGTGACAGATCATTGGTGCCTGTATGGGAGTATTATGATCAGCTGACTTTAAAACCAAGCCGGGCACATTATAGAAGAGTTCAAGATGCTTTCTTTGGTCATTTTATGTGTTTATTTGACAAAGCATTGGTAAACAACAGGGTATCTGAGGCGGCTTGGAATAAAGTAAATGAGTATGGTTGCTTGTTTCTTCAATTCCCTACCTTCACTTATATGAGAGTCGGATGCTTTGAAGACCAACCTTACATGCTTCCAAGGTATCCGACAGATAAGATTATTTTGATGGAGCTAGGAAGGCAGTTGATGGCAGTGCATGCACGTCAAGCTACACAACACAAGGCTGGAATCAGTATTTCATCACATAATCCATTGGTAATTGGGAGGTATTCTTTGACGACTTCCTCAAGAGCCAAAGCAATGGAGACTGAACTTCAGGAAATAACATTGAAGAGATTTCAGGCCAGAATGGATTTTGATTATAAAAGGATGAAAGACAAAATTAAAAGAGCCTTCACTCATGTGCACCGCATTGAAGACATTTGGGCAAACCTCCGGACAGAAAAAGATATATATAGAATGGATTATTGTAGGCTCACAGTGGAGCAAATTATTGATCTGAATCTGACCTTAATTCCAGAAGGTGTAATTGATGATAGGCAGGTTTTAGATCCTGAATATGAAGAACAAGAGGTTGCTAATGCGCCCATTCCTGCAATCCAGTGGTCTCAAAAGGAATTTGTCTCTATTTTTGATAGGTTTCAGTCAGTCTTGGCAAACACCAACACTTGGCTCAAAAGCATAGGTGTCAAGACTATTAAAATCAGAGTCAGGGCTGAAGATGATCCGGCTGGTCCTAAAGGATTAAAGTCAGAAATTAGAGACAAATCAAAAGAAGGAGCTTCCTCTTCAGGTACCAGAATTAAGTTAAGGGTAAGCCGAGCTGTGGAGGAACCGTTGGAAAAGGAAACACTAAAGGGGAAAGAAGTTAAGAAAATGCAGATTCAAGTTTTGGATCAGCAAGAAGAAGACGAGGTTCTTGAAACCTCTACCATTTTGAGTGAAATGACTCCTCTCATTGAAGCTCCAATACCTAATTCAGCAATATCTCCTATCTCCCCTATCGACAGTGATGTTGATTCCTTCTCCACAGTATTTGTTCCTTCTATCCTACCTCCAGGGGCTAGTCACCAGTCCTCATCAATAATGAATACACCCATGAGAAGCTTACCCAATAACTTGGAGAGTATTTTTGATGCAAATCCAATCTTTCCGGCCATGTCAGAAATAACTTTCCCAGAGATTGATACATCAGTAACAAGCTTTAATTGTTTCATGGCTGATCCTAGTCGTAATTTGTCTTCTGAACAAAATATAGTTGCTATACAAACTGAGGCACCCCCTAGAATTTATGTTGTAACACAAACTGAGTCTATTTCTACACAAACTGCAGTTGTTATTTCTGATGTGACAACCTTGGATCTTCCTCCATGGTTAAATTCAATTGCTCCCAAAAGAAAGAAACAAGCAGTGTCTCCTGATGTTTTTGATTTCCAAAAATTGAAGAAATCAAACCAATGGTTGCAAAGAAGGCAAAAACAGTCTCGCAAGTGTTTATTGACAGCAATAAAATGAAATATGCTGAGATTGCAGAACCTCTTGTTGACAAACCACATGAAGAGATGCAGGTGTCTGATTACAGGTTCACTAGGGTGGAATTAGGCAAGCAGACTCATGCTAACATGATGCAAGATGCTCAGAGTTCAGTAACAATTTTGGCACAAAGCTACAATGAACTTCTAGCCAAAAAGGAGAAGCTTAAGGAGGACAATGATCAGCTAATTTCAGTTATTCAAAGGATTACTGGATCATCAGAAACAACTGATTCAATATCTACAGTTGCTCCTAATAAATCAGTCAGGCAATTAGAGAAAATTGCACAAAAGGCCAAAGCAATTGATTCTTGGGCAACACACTTGATTGATCAAAGCATACCAATGATTAAAAAAACATTACAAGTTTTGAAAAATGTCAGAATAGCCAAAATAAAGTTGAATCAAACTTTGGAAGCTTTCAAGGAAAGTTTGAATTCACTTGAAAAGGATTTAAAAATCTGGCATGAGATAGATCAAACCAAGCTACAAGTTCTATGCAGTAATTCAATCTTACCAAACAGAGAGAAATACATAGAATTTGAAGAACTTATGACAAATAAGTCATTAGTTATTCAAGATCTTATCAAAGATATCCAGGGCACATTAGAAATCAGTGATGAAGTTCAGCAGGATATTCTTTCAAGTTTTGAGAAAATCCCTTGCACAGTTTTGAATCATGAAGGTGAATTACTTGCAGCTGATTTAGTTACTACAGAAATGGCAGCAAATCTTCGTCAACAATTGGAATCAGAGCAGTTTACCATGGATTCAATTCACAAGCTTGTTAATCATCAAATAATCCTTGATAAAATGCAAACTGCTTATGAAGAACATATACTTGCAACAATCAGATATTTTGATGTAATCTTGAAGACTGTTGCAGTAGCCAAGAACACACTGGGCCCCGATGCAAATGAATTGCAGATGATCATCAGCAAATTCTTGTCTTTCAAAGATAGGAATGAGACAAATTAAAATATTAGGTTGTTTTATGTATTTTTACTTTCGACAAAGTATATGTAAAAACAAGTTTTGCAATTGCAAGAATTCTTTTCTTGCAGTTTTGAAAAATGTAATTACATGTAATTTCTTACAAAACAAATCACAATTTGGATTGTAATTTTGAATAAGTCAATTGCAATTAGTTATCGGTTGAGAGATTTTCTCAAGTTTGTTGAGATCCTCCCACCTTTTTCTCCAGACCTCCCTCCTATAAATACTTGAGGGGGTCTATTGTAATTTTTTATCTTTTTAGCAAGCAAGAAAACTCTGCAGAATTTTGTACTCATAAAGTCTTTGAGCTTTATAGTTGATAATTGTGAATTTTCAAGTAATATCAAGAAGTTGGAATTTCAGACTTTGAGTTGAATTCCTATTTTGCATCCTTCATGTTCTTATGTCATTTTGGAGCATCATTTTGTAACTACTTGAGAATTGTGGAATATTGCTGAAGAGAGATTCAATTTAAATATCTGCAGTCTTTGTGCTATAAATGTGAAGATTGAATTTGTAGTTAGTATTAGAAATTGAGAAGAATTGTGAGACTTTGTACTCGTAGTAGTTCTCATTTAGAGTAATCAAAAGATATATCGTAGTTACAGACTTTGTGCTATTTTATGTTGTATATTTTCATTAAGTAATCATTCTGAAAAGGGTAGATAGGATCTCATTCTTCAAGACTTTGTGTTTATTGGTTGTTTTTCCGTCCCGGAGGAAGTAACGGAAGTCTTTGTGCTTTCAGGAAACTTTATTTCCTCTTTCTTGATTTCACTGCATAGCTACTGTAATAAGTTTTATTAACTTTTACTATTTCTTTTCTGAGAAGAGAAAAAAACATAATCTTTCCTGAAATAAGAGGAACGATTGATGTCCTACCCATTTAGTTTTATTTAGTTAAAGGGGGAGCCTTCCCTTAATTAGGAGAGTTTAATCTCACGTGCTGTGGTTGAAACCACAATTTTGTATGCTTTCACAAGAATACAAAATTTTCAACCAACAGATCTCCATATCATCATTCCTCTCCACGTGGACCATGTTCTTGATCCTCTTGTCTGGCACATCCTGGTAAACCTGATCAAAATCTGAATGATTAAGGACATAGGATGGCTGCCTCCTCTTCCTTCCTAGTTGATTTTCAATCCAAGACTGGTCTCGACTAATACTACTGGAAGGATTTGTACTAGCAATAGGAGGCTACGACGAGAGTGAATATGTAGAGGAGTTGTTGCAAGATGGAGAGTCTAAATCCAATTCAATATGAATTGGGACTGGTGACTGCTCCGGAACTGGTATAGGAACTTGAGGCTAAACCTTAGGCACCGGCAGACTCTGAACTGGCCTCTGAACTGGCTCTGTGACAGGCTGTCTGACAGGGTCCATGTGTGTATCAATAGTGAGCGCCTTGCTTTTTGAATTGTTTGGCGCTTGACCTTTCTTGGGAGGGTTACTCCTCTTCTTTTGTTTAGGTTTCGACGAGGAAGGTAGCAAAGGATCCACCACTGGCGGCTCTGCTCTAGGCGCACTTACCCTCCTGGTCTTCTTGCTGTCGAGCTAAAGTATATTGTTCTGAATAACTCTACTTGACCTCTCCTTTACTGTTGCGTATTCCTTGGCGTGCCAATCAACTGCTGGCAATGGCTGTGTGTCAACCTGCTCTCTGAAAAACTAAGGAAGAACTTCTCCCTCGTCATTTGATAAACCTCCCACATCTTCTGACAAGAAAATAGAAATCTGTGAGAGAGAGAAGCAGCCATAGCTACGTCTGCGGACCTCGAAGTCGTCCACACAATTGGCCCAATAGTCTTCCATGGAAGGCTTATGATAGGCGTGACCACCGAGGCGAGCTGTGTAATGACCCCAAGGATCATAGGCACGTACCTCAACAAGATACTTGAGATGATACCTCTCCAGCTCCTATCCTGCAGCTTTGGCATCAACTGTCGTCTTGCACCAATATATTCCAAACTGAAAAGGAAAAATGGCAGCTGGTTTATGCTTGCGACGTAAATGACGATGAACATCATGCAACTGCCTCAGGATCTCCATAAAGACCGTCCTATCCGAAGGATAGCGTGGAAGCATGGTTGGATTTCCTGTAAATCCATATACTCGGATATAAGTGTATGTCGGGAACTAAATAAACCAATTTGCCCAACCATCCATCGCTGCTCTAGCAATTGCCGAGATACGAACGTGCAATTCCCGGTCCAAATTTCTCACTGTATAAGTCAGGAAAGCCTCGTGAACACGCTTGAAGTGACGTTCAGCCTTAGTGAACTCAAGCTGATCGTAATAGTGATAGACTTTCTAAACACTGAGAATTCCCACGGTGTTTAGTCCTCGGAACTGACCCTGATAATCAATCAATTACACGAGATAAGAACACATGTGAAACTCGTGGGAAACTAGGAAACCGGTGATCTGCTTGTGGATAACATCGCTGATGAAGGATGCCCAGTCATAATGCTCTTGCCCAGATATGATGCGACCAACGATGTAATACATCCAAGGCTGGAAAACATTTGTATGTGAATGCCCTGAGACACGATTTAAGAGTGAATCGAGTATTCTCCTTGACTTATTTGGCAATTTGTTCTTCGCTTGCTTTCTGCCATTTTACTTTGCACTTGTCCACATCAGCGTTGAAATGCATGCTCGCAATGCTCCATAGAAAAACCAGACTGTTTGGGTGCTGAGGGATACCAAAACTTCTTTCAATGTCCAAAGGCTTGAGACTGCAAATAACTCGTCCATGTACTGACACTATCTCACGAGTAGTAGAGTTGTAATGCTTAATACAAGACATCACAAACTCAATACAATGAGCAGAGATAGGTATGGAAGCGGCCTCTAATAACTCGGACTACTGAATGTTCTGAATAATCGAATCTCTGATTTTGACTAGATCTAGGACTACCTCTGGCAACACCTTGTGAAGATTCGTCTCAACTGTCCCGATGAATGATTTGGTCCTGTATTTGAGCTGAGTGTACTGCATTTTGAAAAAATCGCCCGTTGACTGTGAACTCGACTATGTTTTGACAAGATTTCTGGAAAGCTAAAAAAAGCCTATTGAAGAGTTATTTTCGGCGAAAAAATTTGAGATATGGATTTTGTCCAAAAAAAGATTCTAAGACAACCCAGAACGTCAGAAATGCGAAAATCTAACTTCTACTCGACCATGCAAAGAATTTTCAGCTGAGAAACTCGAGAACTAATGCTCTGGAGTTAAAAATTCCTAAAAATTCAAGCACATGAATTTAATTTGAGGAAGCTATATAGAAATGATCTAGATGATCAGACTTGCCAAAATTTGCCAACTTCAGGAACATGCGAATTGAATTTTGAGAGAAATTTGAGAATCAAAGAGGAGAAAGACGTTTTTTCTATGTTCTTCTATGAAAATCGTCCCCTGTTCTTCAAATTCGCTGATAAATGTGAACTTGAACCTGCAAAAAGAATTGTTTGATGCTATCGATTTTGATAACTGATGATAAATTCGCCCAACCTGTGAGAATTCGCCTTTGCTCTGAAGAACTACGAATTTTGCTTAAGCTGGATGAATGTTTAATGATAGGCGCCATGAATAAATAGAGAAAATTCGCACCATAATGCTGACTGCAAGATTTAAAAACCTCGACTAAAATAGAAAGCTTCTGATTGGACCCCTTCAATTGTAACTGAGACTGACTTGAAGTCCGGAATAAAAATAATAATAAAAACATTTATCATGCAATTTGAAAATCCAACACAAAGAGGCGCCAATTTTAGAAAATCGCCCTTTAATGCTCAAAGATGCAAAAATAAATATTTAATATTATTTTAATCAGTTGACAAACCATGTGAAGCTTTTGGATGGATTCGGCGAACTTCACTGATTTCAAAAAGTCCTCATTTGTCCTCATAGGCGTCCATTTGCTCAAGATATCACACTTTTTATTAACTTCCTACTTTGTAGCTGACTACAAAGTTACAACTGGCCATATTCAACACTGATTTTCGGGTGACCAGATGATGCTGAGACTGAGCAGGTGTATTCATTACGAAGCCTACAGAGCAAGGAAGAAATGTCTGTTGGGAGCCATCACTACAAAATCCATCATTTAACACCTTAGAAAATTAGGCGCCCTTGATTAAATTGATTTTTAGACACCAGACTTAGCCAATTCTCCATACTGCCATCTGACACTTCAAATGACTGCTAACGGCGAACGGAGAACCCTACTGACTGGATAACAGGGTCACTGTGTGACTAGAGGTATTCTGCATCCAACGAATATATGCAAGGCATCTGAAAGCTGCATTAAGGACCCCAAAAGTAAGGGCGCCCCTGGCCTGAAAAGGCTCAAACACCATTTTGACAAAAATACAACTCTCAACCAGATGCCCTACTTTGACCCCTAATATCAGGAGCTGGGGTGGCCTGATTCGCGCACCGTCTGTCTCAATGCATAGCCAGAAGGACCTACGAGAGATGTCTCCGGAGGCGACGAAGCGAGAAAATTGCTTCTAAGACCTCAAAAAGAAAGGCGCCTTTTCCAAGATGGAATATACGACCAAACTTGGCCATTTTCTGAGTTTTCGTTTTTCAGTATTTTGCAAAGACCTCGCACGTACGAGCGTTTGCCAAATCCCGGAGGCTGACCGCTGGGCTCGTTGGATAGCTAGAGTAATTGCGCACAAGTCTCGTGAAGACTTCGAGAGTGAACAACTCCATCTGACAAGCCTAAAGGCTAGGCGCCCCTGGCCTGTAGAGGCTACAGTGAATATTTCATGTTTCTCCACCCTCTGATTTACGTGCCTGGTAAAATCTCTGCCACGATCTTTCAGAATATCGGATTGACAGGCTGACTGGTGTGTTGCGAAACCGGACTAGAGTAGCACAAATGTCAAGAAGACCGCGTCTGCAATTTCAATCATCTCAGGGGTCATTTTGAAGGGCGCCCCTGAGCTACAGGGGCGCAAGTTCACCATTTGAGGAAGTTTTGTGATGTGAAGTCTCTCTGCAATCTCATCTTCTGACATTGACTGTCGGAGCTCTGGGACTCGGATGACTGCATTCGATAGCTCGTCGAATAGGCAGACTAGTCGTGAAAAGATTAGATGCATCAACAATCAAGAACAATAGAATCTAAACCTCCATTAAAGAGGGCGCCCCTGAGCTATAGGGGCACAAAAGCTGAAGAGTGACAAGCTTTTACAATCTGCAACCTCTAGAATCCTCAACTTCTAATGTCAGTTACCGGAGCTACGGACCTTGGATAACCCCGTAGGATAGCTCATCGGATAACTAGGGTAATTCTGAAGAGATTGACTGTGTTTATGAGCATATGCCACAAAATCTAGGCCTTCAAAAAGAAGGGCACCCCTGAGCTATAGGGGCACAATTTTGCTTTTGCTTGAGGAATCTTCATAAATTAATCACTGAAATCCTCGTCTTGGTCACTGAAATGACCATACAAGGGTATAATTGTTGTCGTGAAATGCTCCTCTATCATGAAATGCCTCATTCTAAGTCCCCAATCCAGGTTCTGATCAACAGGTACTGCTTTTGACTAACACAACACTGACCAAACTCCATGCTTGACATTGCCCAAAAACTGTATTTGACATCATTTTAGCAAGGTTTAGACTCTTTTAAGCAAAATGCCTTAATGAAGCAAAAAATTTGGTTTGGGTACAACAATCTACCTCCTGACGAGCATCACCATGCAACGAAAACAAATAATATATGCTTACAATGCAAAACAAAACTAGAAAGGATTTTCACTTCTTTCAATAATATTGTAGTGACACTAATCTTTATTGCACCAAAATTTTTGGCACTATAATTCCATTTCATCTTCATTCTTCTGGTGTTTATACTTATCATCATAGTTACTTGGGTGTGCAGATGCAAAGATATGCAAACTATGGGTACAAAATACTAGGTCTCTAGTAAATATGTTGTCATTCAACAGCTGTACACCTTCATCCTACAGCTGTATGCAGCCATCTAGCAGCTTTTCCGCAGCCATAAGCAGTCACACACTCACTCTTTCTACAGCTGTATGCTGTCTAAAAGAAATGTATGCAATTTCTGTTGTACGAACAATAATCAAAATGAAATCAGTATTATGCTAGCAGCTATTTAGGTTAGTTTACCATGAACATTTGCTTTTCAGTTGTAGATCAGGTACTATTGAGTCATTGCTATCTTTTTGGTCATTTGAAGCTGTTGGGAATGCCAATGTAAACAATACTTCTTCATCATAAATAACAACACCCCCCATATCCAGTCCACTTCAGTGATTGGGAAACTGTAAAAGAACATTTATCTCCTTTAATATATTATGCTTTTTCAACCCAGAAAATAAAAAACAATAATAATAAGTGTAGAATCACAAACCTGCATATGCAAGTAGAGGGTTGCAAAGTATTTAGTACTAAGTCATAGCTCTTAGTATGTGAGAAGCAATAAAAAAAGGTCATAATATCTTCAAGGTAAATGATACTTCTAAAGCAGGAATGCCAACACCCCTGTTTACAGTCTAGATAAGAACTTGGGAAATTGTGGAAAACATTTATCTCCTTTACATATTATGCTGTTGTATCCCTCAAAAAAAACACAAGGATACTAGACATGGAATCACAAAACCTGGGTATGCAAGTAGAGGGGTGCACATTATTTGGTGTTAAGATATTGTACTCAGCATATATGAAGCAATGGAGAAAGGACCATTACATCTTCAAAGTTATTGTTTCATTGAACAAGTAATTCGTTATTGCTTTCATTAAAAACAAAACAGCGTTTAAATTTCATTATAGGGTATTAACTGACAAAGAATAAAGCTAGCAAACTAAGTTTTGCAAGTAAAAGATGAAATCAATTCAAATTCTTCTGAGTTCTGTACTAATTTGGGGGTAAGTTTTTTTAGGTTAACCCAATATGTATATTTTATTTTCCGGCCTTTCTCACTTTTTGGTTTTGCTTTGCACCTAGGGCTCTTTTTATCCTGGTCCTTTTCTAGTGTACCAGATGTAAGTTCCAGCTTCTTTGATCTATTGTTTGGTCATTCATGTACATTAATATAATTTCTTTCTTTCATTCATTCTTGCTATAGTGATATCTTGATGATGTATACAAAAGAAAGTCCTATTTAGTCTAAACCCTTCATGAAAGGAAAACCTAGAAAGAACCTTCTTATCATCCAAGAAAGCATTTTCAAGTAATCGACATGAAAGCATTTGACTGTGTAGACATATGAAGCCAAATTAAATAGAGATGATCATAAGTTACAACTATCCCCTACTCTAATTATTAATTAGGACCAACTGGTTTTTCAAAAATATAAATGATTACCTGGTGATGGTGTGTTATGCGAATCATAAGCATAAGTCCAATTGCATCAAAGAAATTTGGGAGAATAGCATTAAAATGCTCATCAATTACTGAAAATGGTCCTACAAATTTCATCAAAAGGACAAGATAATGAGTGCAAGAATAAAAACACTACTGCACTTAAACAGAAGGGACTAACAGCTTGAATACCACATACTGAAGTATTATGATAATCCCATTCTCCAGAAGGATATCAGCATAGGCATATATATTCATACACACAATGATCTGTAAAGAGACTTCTAAATCATACCTGAAAATATTTCATAGAAAATTGCATCTTCTCCAAAGAAGTTGTGGCTGAACAGATACCTGTGGAAAGATCATATGCATAATATGTGAAACGACAAAAATACGTATCATCCTTTGCAATAAAAAGCTCTACACTGATCTTAAAAAATTCAAACAATGCACTTTCATACTCAGAAGTAGCTGTATCCATAAGTAGTTTGTGCAGGCTTCGGAAGAGAACTTCATATGGATATTTGGCTCCACTTGCTTCAGCTATATGAGGGATCAAAGCAGGCTGATCAATTTCCTGTAGAAATGTTCTTCATTAAACAAGATGTAATTTGCCTAAGCTATTGTTGCATTACAGATATGAACAAAATTCCTCTGAAACCACATGGTTACTTATGGCAGTAGCAAACAACAGCAAGGATATTTTTTGCAAGAGGAAAGGCATGGGTGAACTGTGAGACCAATAATAGCAGGAATATAGAAACTCAATTAAAGTACAAACCGAACAGATAAATGTAGTTAAGATCCTGATGAAAGAGACTAACACTGGCTAACAAAAACCACTAAAGATACAAGTGAAGACAAAAAATGCACAATAGTGTAGCAGACTGTAATGATAAGAATTTCAATGTAAGAAGCACCTTAAGAATATTGAATCTGTCACCCAATGCAAATACAGCTGATCGGTTCTTCAATGGCTCCCTTGCTCTAGAAAATAAGCTTGTACTCCTCGTATCAATTCCAATCAAGTCATTTGCAGATGCTATATCCAACTGCAATTTCTCTAGTGCTTGTATGTATGCACGAAAATGTGCACTGAGTACCTACACAGGGTGGTAGAAGTTAATAACAGTTTACAAGTTCTGAGTGAAGGTCGCATGGAGACAATTTTCACTATTCAACTAGAGAATAAAACACATCCGTACCCTGAGAATGCATGAAAGTTTATGCTAACATATATATTTAGAGAGTATGTGTAATAGCATCATTGGAGAAATTCATATCAATGTTTTAAATAATGCTATAAACCCAAATCACCATATATTCAATAATAAATTTGTAAAAGCAATTATTTTCAAATCTTGAGACTTCCTATAAATGCAAGGAATAATATGTTCTTTTACGTAAAAAATTTATACAACATAATGGGCATAAAAATAACTGCATACCTTGTTCAATGTGTCTATATATGCTAAGCGAACATCATGGTAAACCTCTTTTCCATGTTCCTTAAGAAATGCTGCAATATACCTGCACCTCAAATTCCGACCCTTAGCATTTCATGGAAACTATATATCAGATAGAAAAAACAATATACTATGTTAATGCCCTTCCTGAAGCAAGCACACACTTTTCCATTGACAGAAAAACAAATTTTAGGTCATTATACATCACGAACTGTACCAATTCTAAAGTCAAATTCATGAAGATTTTTATTGTTCATTATAGCAGGACAATGGCCTATGTATCTTTCTGAACCCATTCGAGCAAAATAATTGTACATGTAATCATCAATATAAAGAAATTTCAAATAATTAAGCCTGTGGTAACTACGATCCATAATGGAGTGGCTGAAAGTTCATCACTAAATTAGCATATACATCTGCAATCTGCTTCACCCTTTTGTTTTTATAGACAGATAGAAGCAAGTCCGGGATTCTATAAATAGTTATTGCAACCACGTAAAGCACTCCAGATTCAAATGGGACGAGGTAAATTTCACAAACTTGAGATTTCCAAAAAGTCTAGTTTGATTTGAAATTTAAAAAACATAAAATTATATTTAAAATTACATAATCTAAGATTATTAGGTATATAATGTCTATTATGAACTTGTTATCTTCTATCATTAATATACTAAGTAGCCGGTTCGGGTTCGGGTGTAATGTCCCCTTCTCATCAGTGATCTGTTTTGTCACTCATCAGCCTATTCCGGAAACCTGTAGGCTCATTTGAGGTAAAATTAGGGTTTCCAGTTCCGAGGTTCTATGGCTTTTCAGGGAGTTTACTATTTATAGTAAATTCTAATTTTGGCAGTATGAAGATTGTCAGCTTTCAGGACTTCATTTCCAATTGGAGCAATTATCCGAATTCAAGTTATGGCTTCTAGAAGTTTTATTTGGTGAATTTCATAAATAAAGGCATTAATGTTTTAAATTGCAGTTGACCCCTTGGCCTAGGAGAATAACTTCAAAGTTGTGTTAAAAGGTGGTCATGAAGGGGGACGCCTTCATATACTTTAAATATTATTCAAAGTTTAAATGCCTTGGGAAAAAAGGACGCAACACTTTGAGGAGTCATGTTTTAAATAAAGTGAAAATTATATTCTTGCAAAAGGGACGCCACTTGGAGGATTATTTTTATTTTGGAAATTTGAAGAGTCTCATGTGACTCTTGGCGTACTTTCTTGAGGAATTGAAGAGTCTTCTACTCTTCTATAAAATGAATGCTTTGCTTCAGCCTTGGTATCCATGAAAATTATGCTTAAGTTATGCTCTCGGAATGACTAGTGATATTTTGCTTCGAGGATATCTACCTCCTAGCCTTTTGTCCAATTTCGTGTTTGAAAGATAACACCTAGTTGGCTACATTGCTGCTTCTCAATATCAGACTAGCAGATTGAGCTCATTAAATTGAAGAATTCTGGAGTTTTTGTCAATTTTGGTTTGTTGGTTCATCTACAGCTGAAAGTGATTTTGATTCATAGCTTTAAATTCATATTGAATTTGATTCTAGGTATTTAACCAATACATTTGCTGACCTTGGGCAACCCTTCATGCTCAATTTGAGATTTTTATTTGAAGAACCTGATTTTTAAATGAAAATCGCCCCTTCAAGAAGGGCCGTACTTTTCTAAAGAGCATTGGGATTTGTGCAAGAGTTATAAGTTGAAGTTTGCTGCTGTTTGGTGTTTGACTTTGGGCGCCTACCTCTTAGAAGACCTCTGCAAAAGACATCATTCGATTTGGAGGTGAACTGAGTGAGTTATGAATACTTTATTGGTTTTCACAGTTGCTGGTTGACATTTTCAGTTTACTGATTTTTGTTATCAGACTTTAAAAGTTCAGAATTCTGATTCATTTCAGCAGTTAGAAAGGTAATTATTTGTATGGGATCATCTATTACTCATGTGCTTTGAAGCTATTGTAATTCATATGTAATTTGCAGCTCTCTTTCTTATTTGTAAGACTATAAATAGTAGTACTGTTTCAGTCCTTAATCGCTGCAATTAATTCTTCTTTCTTCTCACATTAAGTACCCCTGGATGGTCTACCGCCAGTGTGGATAATTGATTTTGTATCTCTCTTGTACCCACTTTCAAAGTGGCGAATCCCCACTCTCAAGTGGATGCCCGCCGCAGCGGATGAATTAGATAGTTGTACTTTCCATGGCTGGTTATCCGCCTGTTGTTCCCGTTTTTAATTAATAACTCTGTCATATGTTAGCACCTCGCCCTCAGTGGGATCTTGAGTGCACATTCTTGACGTTGAGTTTGTTCCATTTCAAGTACTGTTCTTTAGTTTCTCCACCATATGACAACACCTCTCCTTCATTGGGATTGAGTGTGCATTCTTGGTGTTGAGTTTCTTTTAAGCTTGGATTTCAATTTGATGCTAACGCTAATCCAATTGGCTAGTGCTGGTTTATGTTGTGTAAATCCTTCGAAAAAATTGGTTAGCATATTTCATCGAGTTCGGGGGTTCGGTTCAGGGGTTCAATTTGCCGGTTCGGCAAAATTTTTTGGGGGGTGGGTTCGGTTTGTTTTGGGTTCGTTAGTACAAATTACAAAAACATGTAAATATATATATATATATATATATGCAGCCCAGAAGCATGAATTAGGATTAGAATATCACATAACATCATATAAACAACAAAACCACCATAAACTTGAATGTCATTTAAAACATGCATGATAAATATTCATTGTTCAAACTTCAAGTTCAATATTACAACACTTTTAAAGTTTTAATCATCAAATGGATTCTCTAAATCATTTAATCATCCATATCAATGTCAACATTGACATTAGATGAAGTAGGAAGACTAGATGAATCACAAGTAGTGCCAATGGCACCATCACTAGCACTAGTATTGTGCCCATGCTCCTGTTGGATATCCGACTCCTCATATGCAATATGGTGGGAACTGCAAGCATCCAAGTCAGTATCCTCTGGCACTATATCCCACAACTTCGTCTCCCCTTCCTTGTAGTCAGGTTGTTTGTGTGAAAGGAGACGCAAGTTGGAATGCACATATACTAAGTTCTCCGCTTTTTTTTAGAGCAATTTATTGCGCTTTACTGAGTGGATGAAAGAATATGTGCTCCAATTCCTCTCAGTTGCAGATGAACTAGCAACCTATGAAGACAAAGTAAACAATTAAAAAATTATAAAGGAAATTATGAAACTTTTAAAACTAAAATATGAAAATTTATTAAACTTACTTGTGATAAAATTTTGATTGCAAGGGGCTGCAAATTTTGGAAGTATTGTCCATGGAAGTACCACCAACTATGAGCATCCTTTAAGAACCTATCACGGGAGGCATCAACATCTAGATGATTTGAGTGCACAAAATCAGTGAACTCATCCGTGACTACACTTCGCAAATCTTGATCAGGGAAGAGTCTCACAAATGTTGCCTTGTACCCTTCAGCCACTTCTAAATCTCTATATGGAGGAAGCCTTCCTGGCTTGTGAAAGAAGCTGACTGCTGTAGTATTTTGGAGTCAATGCAAAGGCAAGAAGGTGTAATGGAGTTGTCATTTTGTTCCATCTTTCTTCAACAATTGTTTGCACTTGTTTGAAGAAAGTCTCTTCAGGGTCTTGCTCTCTTGCATTTATGGTGCACTTGATCTTCTCAAGCATTGAGTCTATACCATCATATATCTCTCCAATGCATGGCTTGTCCATGTCAGTATAGCGAATCATACTCAAAACGGGCTCGGTGAAGCTAAGGAGATACTCCACACGATCCCACCATGAGTCATCTAATATCATGCTCTTAATTCTTGTTGCTCTTTCAGTGCTGCTTTGCCTCCATATAGACCAATTGGTGCTAATCACCATGCTAGAAAGTGCCTGCCTAACTTTCACAAGTCGTCTCAAGACGATTGTATTAGAGGCAAAGCGGGTCTCTGCAACCTATTGCAAATTAAAAAAAATAATTAAAATTTAAAAATAAACTTTAAAGAAGAATTTAAATTAGAATGCACAATCAAATTATGAAAATCAGAAAATGACAAATGTAAATATTACTTCACTTACCTTCAATAGCTCCAAATTTGAAAATGTTCTAAAGATCCCTTGAGACAAGTGGTGGTTGGTGACGAACATCTGAATGTCCTCAGCCTCAGTATACAATTGTTTGATCCATGCAATTTTATTCCCAATCTTTTGCAGCATAAGATTGAGTGAATGGACCGCACAAGGTGTCCAAAAGATATGTGAATATCTTTCCTCAACCAACAACCCTGCAGCTCTACAATTCTTCGCGTTGTCCGTTACAACTTGAACAACGTTGCGGGCTCCCACTTGCTCAATGGCTGCAATAAGAATATTAGCAATAAATTGCCCATCTTTTACTTGCCCCTCACAATCCACGGCTTTCAAAAACATTGCCCCTTTAGGGGACACCGCTATGACATTGATCAAAGGCCGATTTTTTGAGTCCTTCCAACCATCTGAAACAATGGACACACCTGTCTCAACCCATGAATCTCTTATAGGCTTCAATGCATCTTCAACCAACTCAACCTCCTTTTCCAATAAAGTGCTACGCACCTTCTCATAACCCGGGCCCTTGTACCCTTTTGGAGCTTCATTAACCGCTCTCAACATCTCTTTCCAATATGGAGAACGAACAACATTAAAAGATAATCCATTGGCATATATGCATCTTGCTACACATTGGTCGGCAAGGGCTCTACTCTCATTTTGAAATGCAACTTCCAAAGGTCCCTTGCTCTCTTGTTTGCAAAAGGTTGTGCACTTTCAGCTTGAAGATTTGGAATGGCCATAAATGGGTGGTCTTCTACCACAATATTGGGATTGGGATTAGATGGGGGCTGCATTCCCTTTGATTTTTTTTTTAACAAAGGGTGATTTCCTTTTTGGGCTTCCCGTTGATTTGCTGCTTCTTGCTCCATAATGTATTTTGCAACTGTCTCAGGTGGAATAGGGGCATCTTTTTTTCCAGGGCAAGGCGAGATGCCTTTTCCACTTATGCCACACAAATGTGCTTTCACCCTATGGTATGAACTAGAATATGTAACTTCACACCCATTGCATTTCCAAACATAACCACCACCACCTGGAATCTGTCTTATCATTTCAACATACTTCCATAGAGGAGAATTTGCATTTGTTTTGAACTTTGGGTTTGGTTTAGCTACGGAGCCGGAGGTAGAACCCATTGACATTGTGATTCCTATGGCAATTTGTTTTGCAAACAACACATTCAAAATTTGAATGAAAACAAAATATAATAATTTTTAAAAAATTAAAACCTAGCTCTTTTGAATCTTGCACAATGTATACATTCATAGAAGAACAGAAAAAAAAAGAAGAAAAACAAAGTTTCTGTTTGTAAAACAAAAAAAAAAAAAAACTCAAAAAAAATGAGAAAAACTTACCTCTTTGCAAAAATATTCTTCAACAATCTTTGTGGCAGCCAATGAACACTTGCAAATCTGTAGGAATGGCAATGCAATCGTTTGTAGAAGCTTCAACGATCAATATTCAACTCCTTTTGTCAATCCAACAAGTTAAAATAAGAACTCAGCCTCTTGGAATGAAAATGCTTGTTTGCAAAACAAATGAATAAAAATGAGGTAGTTTAGGTGTTTAAAGTGTTTTAGAGGTCACTTTTAGGGTTCCCTTGGGTGTGGGTCAGAGTCAAACTGAAGAAAATATTAAAAAAATGCAAAAAAAAAAGCTTTTTGGGCACCCAACTTCATCGGTTCTCCTTGGGTTTGCCCGGGTTCGACCTGGGTTCTACTCGGGTTCGCCCGGTTCTTCACCGGCGAACCAGCCTACAAAGCACGCCCTGGTCGAACCCATAGAGGGACCGGACCAGGACCCGAACCCATTGCAAACCCGGACCAGGACCCAACCCAGAACTAGGCGGACGGCTACTTAGATAATATATATATATATATAATATTTTGCGGATGGGGGACACTGTTCAAAATCCACACTATCTAATTAAAAGTTATACCATGTTTTTACTGTCTTTCAATATATAAAGTTACATAATCTAAGGATTATTTAAGAATATAATGTATATATATATATATATATATATATATATATATATATAACAACTTAGATAACTTTTAATCAGAGAGTGTGGATTTTGAATAGTGTCCCCCATCCGCTAAATAATCATAGGGAAAAGAATTAGCTGGAAAACAAAGATTATCAACCATAACTTTTTATAACCAAGCCAGCCAAATTACTGCTGCCTTGAAACAGTATAAAAACACATTACCATTTATAATCATAGGCAACTATCAAATAAAATCTGCCCTTCTCATAAACAGAAGAGTATTGTATCAAACTGTGGCTAAAGGTTTGATAAAGAGTTTTTTTATTTTATCCTTTTACACCATTACAAAAGAAACTAAATGACAAAATTCAATTCATTTGTACAGCTCCAATATGACAGTACTAACATCAAAATTTAGGACCATAGAACCACCATCACAGAATTGGAAGTTATGTACCTTGGCCTTGTTACACCCCGATTGTATAGCTACTATTGCATAGGGCAAATGATTGTAATGATTGAATCATTGAGATGAATAAAACATGTTGTTCTTGTTATCAATATGAAGGTGTTCCATTTAATGATTGTCTCATTTGATTGTTACTTCTATTTATGTAATCCTAGATGAATGTTGCATGCAAGTTATGTTTATTCTAACTTTTGAGATGTTTCATGTGTACTGCTTTGTTGTGAACATATGACTCCCGTTAGCATGTCATTGAATGCAAGTGTACGAACCATTCCTCCAAGCAGAGGAGAAATATCACTCGAGAGAGGAGCTTGGTCAGGTAAACAGTAACGAGAACCATTTGAGCATATACACACACGTCCCTTAGACTAAGTAAGCTAAGTCAGTTTGTTTGAGTTATGGGTAAGTCGTCTGTAGGCTTGTCTGTTGGCATTAGGAGTCATGTCTACTTCTGAATGCATGTATAAGTGATGTTTATTTGTGTATCTGACTTAATGTACAATGATCATTGTGAGGATAACATGAGTGGACATAAGTGAATAGGTTGAGTGGGTATGTATACACATGTATATAGTATGTACACTGAGGTATATACGAGTATATACATGTATATATATACACACACTACCTATTATTTGTGGATATCAATAATATAATATTATTATTGCTTGATCACTTTACATAAAAATGTATACATATTTATTTATATATCGGGTTGCCGACTGGCTCACGATATATTTATATATTGGTTAAATATATATATATATATATATATATATGTAATTATATATTAAGGATTATATAAAATATTATTATAGTTATATTAAAATATATATAATGAAATTATATTTTATTTAATCAAACTCTCAATTTATGGAAATCGATTAATTTTCTAAATTGCTCTTCAAAGAGGAAATCGACTTATTTCCTAAAGTGATAAATATTTGTCACAAACATTGGAATCGGACTTCTTCATTTTATTTAAATCATGCTTTTAAATCGAAACTTTAGAATATGGTAAGGATGAAATATTTCATTGGGAACTATATTAAGACTTTTGAAAGAAAAATGAAATGGCGTGAGAAGGAAATATCACGCACGGGCTTAATCGCGTGGGACAAAAGACCAGGCCTGAGAATTCAACGCAGCCACGAATGTTGTCATCTGAACCATGAATTTAGGCAAAGTGGTGAGATGTTAACCTTGACCATTTCCAATTTGATGAATCTTTATCACTATTGGCGCCATTCCTGTAGGTGTCGATTTCTTCTTTTAACCATGTGCAAAGTTGAAATTTTCTTTGGTTTGCTGGCAAGTTTAGAGGTCGAATCACCTCTTGAAATGTTGAGTAAGGGAATAGAAATCTGACACTTATCTCATTTGAATTATTCAAAACATAGTTATGTCATTCCACATGCCTGCAAGAGTGGAAGTCGATGGTTTCTGGCTCTATAAATAGCCGCCATTACATTCTTCATAACACACTTTGCTAAATCCGAATTTTCATTATACTCTGAGTTTGTTTCACAAGTTCTTTATTCTGAAATCATATTTCATTTTCTAAGTAATAAAGACAGAGAAATTACTAGTATATTATCATCACAGTCTGAGTACATTTCCAAAATAGCTGAGTATTCGCCATTTGAGAGTCTATTTCTAAGTTAGAATTCATTCAACATTGAGGGTTTTAGTTAAGAGAAGGACTGGAACTGCGTTATTGGAGAGAAAGCTCATAAATAGGCATGAAACCTTCTTCATCTTTCAATTTTGAAACTGATTGTTATATATCTATTTCTTTGTGTTTGTTGTGTGTGCAAAAGCTGAAGGTTATTTCCTAAATGCAATTTAGTTTGTTGGGGAAAAGAGGTGTTAAGAGAAATGTTTGCTTAATTGTGCATAATGAAGGAATTAATGAGGAAGTTTTAAATGCATTTTAGTGTGAAATTGCATATTTTGTATGGTCTCCATATAAGGAGAATATGACTGTAATAGTTACTATATGCTAGGATCGAAATGAGGATAGGAATCAAGTATATTTAGTCAGCTTAAAGTTATTAGGTTAACTGAGGTAAGCTTGAGAGACTCCCAGGATAAAGATTTCCAGTATAGAAGGGACTATGTGAATTACTTGTAATGCTAAATCATTTCTAGTAGACTAGTTTGTCGTAGGATAGTCTGGGATGATAGATAATCCAGTGAAGAACTAAGCCTATGTGTAGTGTAAGATAGCCTCAAGTCAAATCGGCCTTGAGTAGTGTTTATGATAGATGACCTTCATTCGAAGTACTGAATGAGAATACTTTGGCCAAAGTAGTGAAATGTACGACTTCCACATAGATGTGAGTTAGTTGAGACTACACTGTCAATTCATTGTGATCCTTTATACTAGTTCAAGATTGTGAAATAGCAAGGTTCTAGTTGTGTAGGACACAACACTATGCTCAGTTGGTAATCGTTAACGGATACCCTACCAATCTCTTCTTTCGAAGGGAGGGCCATCTACCGAACGATAGGTGTGCAACGGACTACATTATAAGTTCGTGGTTGGCAGAAAAGCGCCCGAGTGATGTTTCTCCTCCACAGCAAGTGGTCGATGCATCAAGATTTGAAAGGAAAGGAACTTGGACCGTCTTACTACTATTTGTTCAAAAGCTCTCGAGCTATGTATGTAATTGTTTTACTTTTGTACATTGATTTATATTTGCAATGAAAATGGAATTCATGTGGAAATATATTGTAACTTGTATGCATTTATCAATGAAGAAAGGAAAGATTTTATTGCAATGCCTTTGTTAGTTGTTACCTTTTTATGTTTGGAAGTAAAATTTAAAAAAAATAATAATTTACGCAAGGGATAGGTCGTAACAGGCATCCAGCCTATCATCTTTGTCTGGGACTGATACCAAGTAAGAGGTGAAA
Source organism: Sequoia sempervirens (assembly GCA_007258455.2). NCBI lineage: Eukaryota > Viridiplantae > Streptophyta > Pinopsida > Cupressales > Cupressaceae > Sequoia > Sequoia sempervirens. The sequence continues at coordinate 47,445,349 of VDFB02000009.1, forward strand.
TGCCCAACAACTCACCAGGAAATTAGATGACCCTTCTAGGCAGAGGGATATCAATAGGCACCTTAATTAAGGCCTTGACACCTTCAATAAGGCAAGCCCAAAAGTCCTACTGTCTAGCTTTATCATTTGCTTGTCTCCAGCACCAACCACAATTTTTCCCTTGCCATTGCTTTCCACGTGAACTTATCTACCAATCTCAGTCACCTCATAGGTTTTTCCAACCTTTTCCAACAACATATGCACAACACCTTCTCCATGTTCATTGATGAAATCTTTTGCCTCACTTTCTAATTTGTTTGATGCATTGACCATCTTGGCCTTTGATGATAGAATTTGGTAGCAGGGGTTAAGGTAGGGGGTTGTTGTAAAAGGCATCATTCCCTCCCAAACATCTATCCCCATGAAAAGCCCATTCATTCTCTCAGCCAGCCCAACAATATAACCAAAAGAAGAAATCATTGACTTTAGGGAAGAAAATTTCTCGGATAATAAACTGATTCAGCCAGCTGCATGGGATCTAATGAACTCTTGGGCTCGGACATAAGGGACATGCACAATTAAATTATGCCAGAAGGCTTTTTTCATATCTTTCCTTGATAGGATTTCTTTGACAAGTAAGCTTAGACTCTAGAGATAACTTGATTGTTTAATGCTTCAAGAAGTTGAAGTTGTTGGGTTCTCTTTGGACTGTGTTTTAAAGTTAATTTGGAAGTATGGTTCTTGTGTCGGGTACTCCTGATGTCCAAGTCTATATGCTTACCTTTGAAGGAACTGCCATGACTGCGACCGCCTGGCCAGAACTGCTAGCCTTTTTTTCTACATTAAATTAATGAGCAAGTGTGAATCACCTTTTACTTCCAGTATGTTCAGATTCTCTTCAAGGGCTGATTCCGATATTAAAACCAGTGACACTGCCTCAGCTTGATTGTTAGTAGTCCTTGGCAGGTTCACAGCATAGAGGGTTCTTGTTGACGTGGTTTTTGAGACCGCACCAACACAGAATAAAGTCTCCCAACAGATGCTCTATCCTCTCTTGAACAAAGTATTCAGCATGCTAAGATTGCGAGTAAGATCATGCTTTCAACTCCAATGTTCCTTTAATGCGAATAGACTCAGTTGGCTCGATGTGATTTTGCTGGTATGTCAAGGGGACTTACACAATTGTTCGACAGCTGACAACAGACAATAGACTAAGGGCTTTCGTGTAATTTGAATGATTTGGCAGGTGAGCACAAGTTTCCTAATTCTAACCGGAAATGAACTGAAATTAAAGGGTGTAGGGCCTAAGGAGTCTATGTTCTACTCTAAGGCGTGGGACACGGCGATCAATTCTCACAGACTTCAACCAAGCTCCATTTTGCCTCACTTCGGACAGCTTCCGCGGAACTGGTGCAATCTTCAGAGGAGTGACTCAAGATGTTCAGATCACGATCTAGCATAAAGACACCATCACAACGACACATGCCAACATATAAACCATAATCGAAGTTAAGTTTCACAAAGTTCCAGTTGACCACGCAAGGCGAACCCACCGTCAGCAAGCCCGCTAGTGGTATGGACAAGCGAAGTCTTGTTCAAATCGAGCACCACATTCCACAATTACTAAGTACTTGCATGAAATGAAATCTACTTTACTTTAAGCTATTTCAAGATGCTACGTGAATTGGAAGGACGAAGAAGCCTCAACAACTATTCACAACAAAGAAGAATTCACCATCAATGAAAATTCTTTTATTATGAAAGCATACATGACAACTTCTTACAAAGTATCCAAAGGGAAGACTTTCCTTCCTTTTCAATCTAAACTATACTATCAACTATCTCTACTTCTTCTCTGCTATCCTAACTCTGATCTAATTCTCCTTCTAATGAGATTACAAATGAGGGGGACTCCCCCTTTATATAGCTAGCCCAGTCCAAAAGACGGCTAGGGTTACAATCGACTGGATGGCCCAGATTGTGCCACCTCAGCCCTAAACAAGATTTGCCCTAAAAACCGCCACAAAGGAGAGTGGGGTAATAAATGAGCCATAATGTCCACCATCATCCTTCTAGAAGATTCCAATCTTGAAACACGTTCACACTGTTCTCGATCTTCTTTCTTGACGTTGTTCTTCGACTTCGCTCGAACTTACATTCTTTTCTCTATCTTAAGCTTTGAAACGTTTCTTCTTTGTTACTTGAGCCTCAACACTTAGCCATTTTCTCGCAACTTTTCTTCCTTCGAAGTGGAAATATTGTCTTGCTTCACCACTTCAAGTCATCGTGCTCTGGCTTCAACATTTCTCTTGCAAAACAAGCAAGGAGAAGAGAATTAGGACATTTCATAATATAAATTCAACTTACTTGCCAGGATTCTCACGCTCTAATTTCCAAGCGTTCATCACCTTCACTAACCAACTTTGCATTCAATCCTTCATGCCTTAGCCAAATTTTCAACCCATCTTCCTCAAGGATGTATCATCTTTGAGAAATTCATTTCACTAACTGGAGCTCTGATACTCAATTTCGTTCATCTCTGACTCTGGAAGATTAGTCCCACGAAGCACTTGAGCAAATTCACCTAGGCAGTTCCTTTCAAATTCATCGTCTGGAGGATTTCACCTTGAAAACACATTTTCTTCATTTTGCCTTAGAAAATTTTCAAATTTCCCTTAGGAAATTCATCAACCTGGTGCCCATTTAAAATCTTCATCCCAATCCTCGACAAGCCGTGGAGGACCCTAAAATCCATTCCTCATCGATAATCTTCGATACCTGTAAGAAAATTTCTGTAACGCTACGAACCTATGGGTACCCAACGAACGGGTTACTGAATTTTCTGAATTTTTGAACCTGGAAAAATAATTTTCAACAATTTATTTCATTTCTTCATCTCCTCTGAGAATTTTGTTGCTCTGACTTGAAAAATTTTTTACTCATCCTGCAATGTTGGCACCTTCTGACTTCATCACTGGCAACTTCACTCGAGCTTCAGGAAAATTCATCACTTCATCAGACTTAGGCGTTTTTCCCCAAAATATTTTGCCTTGGAAAATTTGAATCACTTAGCATTTTTGAAAATTTTGCCTTAGAAAATTTTTATTCATCTATCCTCAATCACCTACTTTTCCTGTGAAGACATCTTAGCACAACTTGCTTTTAGAAAGTCACCACCTTGCCCGCAATGCCCTTGCAATATTTTCATCCTCCTATAAGCTTATTACTTCCAACGCCTTAGTCATATTTATTTTCCCTTTACCTCACACCTTGCATGGCGCACATCACACTTGAGGGTGGATATTCAACTTCACCACGCCTAGCAATATTTTATTTTCCATCACCCACCACCTTACACACTTGGGCGCATTTGGCACTTTATGAGGAATTTTCAACACACCTAGCAATATTTTCTCTTCCCTTTGGGCGCATTTCATATTTGAAGGAGGATAAACTTTAAACGCCACCCTTGACTTTTGACTTTGTATGGGCGCATTCAAAGGAGAGAGAAGAATGAAACTTCAACGTGACTCTTGAGCTTCCTCGTTTTGTCTTCACGCCCTTTAAGCATTGTCGATGACCTGATAATGATTTTGAAGACTCCTGACCCATGACATGAGATATTCACCTTGAGAGATTTATTAGGAGCAGATGAAGTTTTAACTAGAATTTTATTTTTTATATGCAAACCTCAAGGTATGATTTGGATAGTAAAGGTGGAGGATTAACATCTTTGACTTTCTCTTGACTTTCCTAAACTCTTTAGCTTAAGAGATTTGGCCTCGTGGTAGGTGGACGAAGTTCAACACTTAGAAAAAAATTTCTGCTTTCAACAACTTTCATGCCTGCTTATTTATAGTAAGCTCTCCCATTTTGCATCTCTCAAGCTCGAAGGGACTTGAAATTTTAAAACATAGCATCCTCATGACCTTGTTGTCCTGTCGACACTGCCATTTTGAGCTGACCTGCTATTTATAGCATGTTTCTGAGGATGATTTACTATAAATAGTAACTGCTCGTTTCTGATAGCTCCACTACTCCGATTAACTTGAAATTTGAATGAAGCACTCCTCACCTTGTGACCTTACCACTGACATTGACGCATGCACTCGATTTACTATTTTTAGCCAGTTTCCAAATTGACTTACTATAAATAGTAAGTGCTCCGTTTGTCTTGAAATTTACTGCTAGAGCAATTCTAAGAATGCCGATCATGTGGTTTACACCGGCTTCAAAATTGACTTTTACCCTCTTTCGTGTCCTGTCGAAACCCAATTTGTTCTCGTGTATGCGAGATTGAAAATGGTCTCTGCTTTTCCTTGTCATCAAGACCGCGATCACCGTGATTCTCGAATCATTGATAAGGTCACGGACACACTCGCTTAAAAATAGCAAGTCTCATCGAGTGATTATCTCGCTTTGCATGTCATATCATCGTGAAGCTCTCGAAAAACCCATAAAGAATATGCTGACATGCAAAGAAAACCCCGACATGCAAACCCTAAAAATAGCCTAAGATCAATCAAAGTTATCCATTTTGCATGTTACCTCATCACGAAGGTCTCGAAAAACCCAGAAGGAATATGCCAACATGCAAAGAAAAACTCTGCATCTGAGCCCTGAAATTTGTCCTGGAAGCTGGACTGCTAAAAATAGAAAGTTGTCTATTTTCGCTCAAATTTTGCATACAAGTAGTCTGATGTATTCTGAATGCTATGTGATTGTCGGAATCTCAAAAGTGCTGACAAACTGCATGTAATTTCACACTTACTAAAAATAGTAAGTACCTCAAATCTTGATGAAATTCTGCCGAGACCCTGTTGGAAACATGCTGACAACAGTGTTAAGCTCAATTTTCAATTTATTGACTTCGTTCAACCTTGGACTGACCAGGAAAGGGGAAACCCTAATTTTCGGACTTGGCCAAAATTTCACGTTTTAAGCTCACAAACGGAGAAATCCCGGAAAGACAGACATCAGAAAAGAGACAGAGAGAGAGAGAGAGAGAAAAACCAAAGCCAAAAAGACCAGAATGGAGCAAAAATTAGGGGTCCCCATCTTGAATGGGGCGATGTGTGAAAAGGTCACAACAGTTCCACAAGTTTTCCTTGGTGAACCAAAAGAAAATGGCCTGCACCTGTGAGATCTGGAAGCCCTTAATGCTCCAACAAAATTCAGATTTGGCCATCCAAGTGCCATGAGTGAGCAATCAGCCTCTGTGTGCATTCTTTACTTTGCCAAAACCTTTATTGAGGGTAATAACTAAAATGTATTAAAAGATGTGTGAATCCTTATAAAGCAAAGTTGATCATTATAACATAAAACGATGAAAGTTAAAGTTTCTTCTGGCAATTTAAGGGTCAAAATACATTCAAGAAAAATTCATCAGACTACAAAGTTTTATGTTTAAAGGATAATTATATTTGAAAATAGGATGAAATAAATTTAGAAGCGAAGATTATACTATTTTCATGAACAGCCTATGAATGGCCTCTACAGTCAAGATCCTTAAGCACCCGCTGCCAAGAAAGATACGAGGAAATTGCAGTTGAGAGCAGTTCTACCATCTAGACCTACAGAAGATGACAGAATTTACTTAATCAAAATTGAACATTCTCATAAAGCGACATCTGGAAATTTATATAAAACTAGAAATTCAACATTCAGAAACTGCCAAGACAGCTATGGAAAAAATTTCTAATTTTTCAGCATTTCTGTACACAAAATTCTTTTGGTATCTACATCCAAACTGACCCAACATATGATCAGATGTACTGCAGGGCTTTACGTTCTACCATTTTAAGGTTTTTTTTTTCTTAAATATTTATTTTGATATATAATTGTACTTTAAAAATATAAAATATGTGAAAAAGAAGTTTGTATCAGATACAAGCAATCCAAATCAAACCAAATATGAGCAGATCCAACTGGTTAGGAACTATGAATCTACATACGAATCGAGTCCTAATAAGAAGAAAGTGTTGAAGCCATTCCATCAAACATGTCCTTTTGATGGTTCAAATGCCATTAAATAATAAATGCTTGCAGATAATTACTACATTATGATGAATAGTTATTGAGCTCAATACACCAGATTGAGAACAGAATCAACACTTGAAATCAAGATAGACACATAATGTTCTACTTCTAGATCCGACATACTATAATGTCTATCCCAAATTCTTGAACGTTCATCATAAACATATGACCAGAGATCACAAACAACTTGCTTATCATTTAAAAAAACAGAAGAGTAAAATCATTCCTCCTCAAGCATAGAATATAGACGATATACAGAGCTGAAGTCAATGTAGATCTGTTTCCATCCATCATAGTACAGAATAAAAAGACTTTTAGACTACACAAACAGAAATAAAATCTGGGAATATGAATTAGCACAAATCAAAGCCCAAAGTATTGATCCACATAGAATTCATGATTATCATTACCAAGTCAAAAGCAGGATGTTAAAGCTAACATTTCAGAAACATGAACACATAGCTAAAAGGCAAAGCTTTTAGTCATCAGTCATGACAAACCATTGTTAAAGGTCAGTAGCAAGAAGGCTCTAACTTCTAAGCAAAAGCTGAAAATCTTCAGAAGTGACTTACTTGTATTTGAGTAGAACATTTTGTTGTAAGATCTGAATGTTTGTTTTAGGCTTCTTTAGAGCTTGAAGCTTTTGAACGATATAATCAAAACCCTGCAAACAGAAGAGCAAGAAGGTTACAAGTTATTTTTATCCATCACTCATTACAGAATCTAGCTTCAGATAGAATCTACTTGAACAATGCACTGGAATAGTAGTTGACATTTTCAGGCCTGTCAGTTAGCCTGTAATAAGATTTTGATCAAGCAAATTAATCTGATAAGAATGCTTGAATAAGACTTGAACTTGATTCATCATGCAATGTCCACAAACCTTTGAAACTGCTTTCTGACGAAGTCTCTCTAACTCTGGTTCTACATCCTTTAAAGCTGCAGATGTCTTTGCCATGGGATCCACTTCAACATATTTCAACTTCTTACTTAAGATTTGTAAAGTTTTCACATATTCTTCATTTACCTAGACATACAATGCAATCATTTAGTGGCTTTCAAATTGTCATTGAGTTTAATAGAAACAGAGATTACATGCAGAAAGATTGATATTCAATTTTTCTATAGTATATAAACAAACACAGACAAATATATCATTGCTTGAGAGTCATGACATAGCCATCAACTTAAAGTGTAGCTTGCAGGAAGAAATAATGCCAAGCAGATCTGTTCATACAGTAGACAGTGCATGAACAATTCTGCCTGAAAGCAATTGAACCATTTGAAGTTATTACGCCATAGTTGATGTTTCTACCCATTTATAGATAAATAGATTCATAGTTATGGCCTCAATGAAAAACTGTTCATTCACAATTTAAACAGAAACTACCTCTCCATCCACAATAGTGTCGATCATCTTTGGTGGAACAACAAGATCTTCAATAAACTTAGCTAGGTTCAGCTCAGCTACCTGCAAAAATGAAAACAGCTTAATCTTAATATTATTGGACCAATCCTCTGAAGTCTGAACAATAAAAATGTGTAGAAGCTTTTCCTACAGTGCAAAAGCTATATTTTATAAAATTAATTGTTGAGAATTCTATGGCGGAAATAGGAAACAAAAAACCTGCGCTTTTAAGTATTTGCTAACAGTTAGATACAATTCAACTGTATAGACTGTTGGGGTTTTGTCGCATGAAGACCACTTATGTCATAATGATGAAATTGATGGAGGGAAAAAATTTTACACCCCCTTCTCCCCCCACCCAGGTCTGCCCCCCACCACAGTCCCACTTTCAGAAATGATGGGTAATTATACATTGAAAGGTGGGAGATTCCATTCAGGTCATGCCTGAACCAAGGGTTTCTTTATGGTCATCTTTGCCAATATAGTAGAGAAGGACAAATTTGGAGGTCATTGTTGCTTGCAATTTTGATTCCCATTGACCTTTTTGGTCATTTGAGTATTAAAGACTGATTGAATTATGGGATTGGATTTCGACTTTTCATTTCTTGTGGTATGCTCTTTGAAATATTTCTTCCAATTTGTGATCAGCTCCTTGTTAGATCCTTCTTTTCTCTATGAAAGAGGTCTTGATGAATGTTTTCTTGGCATGATGCTATGTCATGTCCACTTTTCTAATTAAATCAATTGGGGACTCATTTCTTTAGTTTATATGGGCCAAGGGTATAAAGTTTAGGAAAATAATTTAATAATAATATTTTAAGTTGGTTCCAATAGTTTTACTTTAAAATATCGTAAAAGAACAACTTAATATTTTATTATTTTAATAAAGTGGCCATCTAAATGGGACATTATAAGGCCTTATGTAATAATTTATCACAAAGTGTTTTTGAACACTTCTTGAGGGAATTTTTGGAGGAAAAAGAAAATTCAAATTAAAAGGGTCAAAAAGAAACTTATGAAAGGAAGAAAATTACTCGAAGGAAATCATTCATTGTTTATGAAATCAAAACACCCCCTTTTATCTCTAATAGCTTGAGCACTTGTGTTCATCTATTTCTCCTCAAGACAAAAACCCTTGGGTGCAGAGATTCCGAGGATGAAAATACTCTTAGTTTCTAGGCAAGATGTAAGAACCCTGGTGGTTCTCAACCCGAAACCCTGACTGAGATTTTTTTGTTTTTGCAGGTTTTGTATTTTTTTGTGTTTTTGAGGTTTTTGAAGAACAAATAGAAAACTGCGATTTTCTAAATAAATTGATAATAAATTCCAAATAAATGCTAGGGCAATAAAATAGCTTGGAAAATGACCAGAACATCTAGGCGCATAAGTTTATTTGATTTCCAAAGCATATACAATATAAAAATGGGACAAATGAATGAGATCTGATTTATTTTCTAAGAACCTGGTTTGCTGTTGCAGCAAGATAAAGAATGTAGAAGATTTGTACGGCTTGCATGAAAGAACTGATTCCCAAGCGCTGAAATCCAAGCTAGATCCTCTGGAACCAATGCGCACAAGGTCCAATCACCAGAAACTGAAGGATGAATGCGTTTCTCTGAAGAAAGGAAAGTACAGCCTGGAAAGTACAGATCTGTACGGCCTGAGCAGCAGCAACAATAAATGCAGTACGGACTCAATAAAGAATGCCAGGCTTTTGATAAAATCTCTCTCTGATAGGTCGCCTTGTTAACTGATGATATTCTCTGAATCTCCTTCTGAAATCTAATCAATATGCCCAACTGCAACTTCTGAATGAAGTCACCCAAATGCAAGCTTCAACTGGTATTTCACCGTCTCAGTCTGCCAATCTCTGAAGAGGTATCATTCTCCAGAAATGAATCGCCTGCTGAAACCCTAGGGTTTTGCAAACTCCGTTGCTCAGAGCAAATAAGACAAATTTTGAATAACATCACATAATGGTTCGATTTTGTCTTTCCTGAATATATATCCCTTCTTGAAAATTCGACCCAAAGCTCTTTTTAAATAATCATTTAATAAAATGATCAAATTCGCCTTTTAGACTTAGGAGAATTAATAATAATTAAATGACGTCTCATTAATGAATAATAATTATTCATTTTGTCAAAATATATCACTTTATTATAAAGTATTAAAAATACTTTATAATATATCATTTAATCATTAATATTTAAATATATTAATAAAGTGACTTTAATATAAAGTCAAAATATTAAATATTCAATAATCATCAAAACACTCCTTATTTCTCCATCTGACCATCAAATCGAAGAACTGGGTCGACTCTGAGCTGAACAGCTGAACCAGGTGCCCTGCCCAAAATGGCAGCTTCCGCCTGACCTAACTTTCTAAAATCCACTGAAGATCTCAAGGCCCAACCAAAGTCAAATCAATATCGAGCTACTAACATCAGAGGACCGCCTGATGATCTCCTCATGGTTCCACACCCACGAGACCAAATAGGTATACACCTCGCTACTAAATTCGGCAATTTTGACTAGGATGTGGTATTATCATATGATAAACCTCTTGTTCTTAACTTCTTTGAGGCAGTTTTATCCAGGAATTGCAATTGAGCCAAGAAGATTGCAGTACGTTTCCAATTTCCAATTAGTGTGTAAATTCTGTGTGTATACATTTCAGTGTGGTGTGTTTATTTTCATATTTCAATTTGCTAAATGCTACCACTATAGTACCCTGTCATTATAATATGTATTTATAACAGCAGCTTGTACCAGCATATGAATTCTTGCACTTTTATTAAATAAAGTGTTGCTGTTCCAATATTCATATATTTTGTGAGTATGCTATTCCAAAATGTCAATGTGATTTCTGCTGCATAGCATTAATTATTCAGCAGTTTATGGTGACAATCATATATATGAGATTTTAGTATTTACATATGTGTTGGTTAGGGTTTAATCATTAATCTTCTTGCATCTATATTTGGTGCTACCATTTGACAGCAGTTTATATTCAGTTATTTGTAGTTTGATCAGTGGTGGATTTGTGTGTGAGGTGTTCAGCATTTTGTGTAAGTGTTTCAATAGTAAATATTGGTATAAGATGCTACTATTCAATATTTCATAAGTATTGCATAGAAAGGAATCTCAAAAAATTGCAGAGTTCATAAAAATATTAAAAAGAAACATTGCATACTAGATGAAGTGCTTCAGATCCTCCTTGCAGTTCCAATCTGCTGCAAGTGAGATTGCTCTTCTGAATGCCATGAATTGACACTGGTCAGCAGCCTCCTTGGAGGCACAGCATGTAGGCTGTCCAAAGGAAAGCTGAATAAGGGGCTTTCCTGCTGGTTGGGGTGGGATTCAGGGACTGGTTTGCAGGTGGAAAGGGCATGAACCTAGTGGGATAGGTAGGAGTTCGCGTACCTAAGAATTGGGGTTTTACAAAGAAACACATCAACATATAAGGGGAAACTAATAGCTTATAGAAGTACCCAAACTTTGATGGCACCACAAGTTTTTAAGGAAATGAATATGCATACCAAATACTTATGGAACTCAAGAGGCTTACTTTTTGTAATGATGAGTGTTAGTATACCCCAATCACATGAAGTGACGTTTTGCAATGTCAGCCTAAAGTCAGCTCCAATTATGTGGGGCTTAGAGGTAGACCATTAAGGTTATAATTAATATAAAATTTATTAATTTATTAATTGGTTCAGCATGAATGGTTGTCTTCAAATATCATGACCATTCAAATCATTCCTCTTGGTACTTATAAAAGAACATTCATCTTCAAGTTGCAAAACAATAACTTATATTGTGGACTTATTATTAATTATTTCTTTTAACTTATTATGTTCATATATCATTAGTGCATAGTACTTGGTTGCTTTTCATATTCTAGGGTCCTTATACCCTAGTAGCTTTCTACTACGTTGCTAGTTCAAGTTCGGGTTCCAGTTTAGCAATATGCCAATTCTTTTTCTCCCTTGCTTTGACATGGCTGGGTTAGGCCATACAATACGTATACTAAGTTATCAGTTCAGGTTTGGCTTGCATACACCAATATAACAAAAAGAAAAGGGAGTTTGGTTCAATTAGTATATACTTGTACAAAAAGCATAAATATATACATATTTGCAGTCTAAAAATAGGAATCAAGTTCAAAATACCACATAAGATGCATATAATAAACAAAAGTACCATAAAAATTTAAAATACTACTTCCATGTCAATTTGTCAAACTCGAATGTCATGATAGATATTCATTGTGCAATATTAAAATAATAACATCAACAATTAGCATTATATGAGTCTTCATAAAGATCATCATCATTGACATTAGATGATGTATGTAGATTAGAAGACCCACAAGAAATGTCATTGGCACTAGCACTAAAAGTATGTTAGCTATTTGACTTCTCAAAAGTTGAATATTTTTGGGCAATAGTAGTATCCAAGCTAGCTTGCTCTAGATCTATGTCCCACAACTCTGTTGCCCCCTCCTTGTAGTCATTTTGTTTGTGCAAAAGGAGGAACAAGTTGAATTGCAGATACACTAACTCCTTTGCCTTTTCTGATGCCAATTGGTTGTGCTTTACTAAGTGGATTAAGGACTGTACTCCATTTCTGCTCAAATGAAGACAAATAGGCAACTTATTGAGTCGAAGTTAAGAGCTACAAAATTATAAATCAAACTTCAAACTTGAAAAAAATATTTCTAAAATAAGGGGAAATTCAATTATAGAGTTTCAAATAAAAATAAAAAATAAAAATTACTTGTGATAAGACTTTGATTGCAAGAGGTTGAAGGTTTTGGAATGATTAGCCATGGAGATATCACCAATTGTGAGCCTCCTTATCCTTGTAATGAAGAGTAGAAATAGTTTGTGTAATGCCCAAAAATGATCAAGGAAAAAACTTGGAGTAAACTGTAAAACACAAACAACATTTTTTTTCCATTAAAAAATGCAACACTAATAAGTGATGCAACAAACACACACACAAGTATAGTTGTCATGCATGACTACACCATTCTCAAACACCGAACACGTGGAAGAAATGTGTAGGTAACACACAAGAAGAGATATGACAACCTCTCAACAAGAAAGGGTGGCTAACATCACCACAAGGACACCCATGTAACGAAAGAATGGACACGAGGCAGAGATACCAACACAAGTGGTAGTAACAAGGGGAAACACTCACGAGTCCAATTTAACTAGCAAAAGATACCACACACCACATGATCAACACATCACACCATTTTGTCATCATCTTAGCACAAGATACGCGTGTGTGTGTGTGTGTGAGAGAGAGAGAGAGAGAGAATAACACTAAACACACAGGATAGATCACTCTTCCATTGCACATGGATAGCAACCATAGAGCTAGAGAGAGTGTGAGACTACTAGTGCATGCTACCTATCCAATCTCTTTCATGATTAAGTACCTTCATTCAATTCAATATAAACTCAAACACAAGGTATTACATTCATTTCAATATCAAACTCTAACCAAATGAAATGATGCTTCTCTTGTAAAAGTAAATAGGAGATTTTGATGAGAGAGAAAGCTAGAGAGAGTGATATCAAACTTGTTTTCTTCACAAGATTTCATGCAAGCGTTAAACAAAATGAATGCATACATTTCACAATTAGATCTCAATCCAATCAATTACACCTCTAATGACATTGTATTCATTCATGATGATCAACCAAAAGTTGGGAAGAATGTAAGACATTGTCAAGGTACCAAACAAAACTAATCAATGATCAGACCATAGTTTTTCGTGCTAACCCACTTGTACAGTACACTGTAAGACTACAATTTTTTTTGGAAATCTGCAGTCTCGTGGAGACTTGTCCCAAAAACACTTTGCCAAAGCAGTTCAGGCCAAACAGACAGATTTCTCAAGGATTTTCAAGTGCATACCATCTAAAAGGCCCAACTGGTTATGACTCTTACCTTATACTGATTTATTATGATGCTTGTACCTCAGCATATTTTGAGGACCTAATTGATAGATAGATGATCTATGGTAGTGTGTGCAACGGATGATTAATATGGAATGTCTATGATCGTGTATGTGTCAACCCATATCTCATATTGATTGTATGTTCATGATTATACCCGTGCATTGATATTATGTTTGACAGCCATGCTTAGCTATTACAATGCCATCTTGGGTGTTTTTACGAATTTGATCAGAGAATTATTTATATGTTGATTATGAGACTAATGTTATTAATATTAATGTATTGACTTATGACATAATCATAATTAAATAGGATGTAGATAACATGATTGATTACTATTGGTGTTTCAATTAGCACCTCTGGAGTGCTTATTGGAAACGGACAGCTATGCACAGAATTAACTGCTCTTCAAATTAGGAGGGGAAGCTCCCTCTTTTGGTGATGGTTGCGTAAAAGTAAAATGGGCTAAGTTCTTATCTTTTTTACTCAGCGGCAGGGCATAAGGGTGCATAAACACAATGCGTTGCAGCTAAGGTTTTCTTTGGTTTCTACAGATCTTAACTACAACTATAGGCTAACTTTTAATCTATCCTATTTCCTTTAGAAAAACAGAGCAAGAGGATATAGGAGCAGGAATGAAATGGTTCGATCACTTGGACGAACTGTCTCTCAAAATGCATCTGAAGGCTCTGAACTTCCAAATATACACTGAAATAGAACTCATGCAAGTAATCAGCAAACACTAGGCTAGATCTTAGGATTCCCAAGGAGGCACAATGTCCTTTCCAAGGTGTAGGCTGAAAGGTAGACTACTAGAAACAACATATGACGATAATCCTACTCTCTAAATTCCCAAGGAGGCACAATGTCCTTTCCGAGGTGTAGATTGAAAGAAAGATTATTAAAAACAACATACAATGACAAATCTTGAGACTTTTGGATCAAAGGCCCATGGCTCTCTTGATTTATTATCCCAACTTCGATCAAAGATTACACTTTGGGACAACAACTTGTGTCAAAGAGACAATCACACAAGAAGTGATCAACCAATAAAACATGAACATAGATTGAACACACCTATCTGAATAGAAAGAACGCAAGCTGTGCTCAACATTTAGCTATAACAAATACGATTCAAAAACATATACTAAGCGGACAAAGTCGAAGGCTTTGAGCTCAACGTTTTGCTACTGTGAATGTAATGTCCCCATTTTTAGCACTACACTTCCTAGTGACTGTTGGCCGATTTTCAGACACATGTAGGTAGGTCAAAGGTAGAAGTAGGGTTTCCAGCTATTTGGAGGTCTCTTTGATGGATTCAAGGGTCTGCATGTCAGAGTTTTGCAGTTTGGTTTATGGATTTCTTCTGGGTTTTCAGAGAGCTTCAGAGGGATGTGACATGCATTTCAATTAGGGGTTTGCATGCAAGATTGGTTTTTGGATTGTTTCTAGGTTTTCAGAGAGCTTCACAGTGGTATGACATACATCTACATCTGACAACCTTTTCCAAACTAACTATTTTTAGTAAGTTGCGACGGCTACCAAGTTTGTACTCAAAATGCATTTGGAGTCACTTACTATTTTTAGTAGTATGCTATCTATAGTAAGTGCTATCTTTAGCAGTTCAATTTGGGGGTTTCCGAAGGGGTTTCTATTTTTAGCAGTGGTCGGTCATGATGTTGCTATGTTCAGTTGGTCACGGTATTCTTTGATGGGTCTTTAGTTCGCTCACTTTGGATGTTTGGCGCATACTTACTATTTATAGCAGTGCTATTTATAGTAAGTCATCTTTGGGGGAGTTGGTCCCAGGCCAGTTTACACGCAGCAATATTATTACTTAGTTTATTTTCAGAGAGCCTAAGGTTGTAATATTCAATATTTGTTTAATTCGACCACTTAAATCATTTTATAAAGTTATATTATAAAATTAAGTTGAGGGCTAAAAGTGGTCATTTGAAAAGTACCTTGAGCCTAGTGAAGCAACTTAAAGTTGTTTTCAAAAGATAAATTGATATTAAATTTGCTTCTTGAAGTGGACACCTATGGAGAGAAATAAATTAAAATGTTTTATTTTTAAAAAGGCTCAAGAAGGGTGTTGAGGATTTAGGGAGGAATTAAGAAGTTTTTGAGGTCCATCGCCCTAATTGCTTATATTCTGAGTTTGGCTCTCATTTTCACATCTTGGCTTTGACAACATAACAGAATGCTACTGGATTTCTTCCAGAGTGCTTGGGCTGCGAACTGAGGACAAAAACCCTCTTCGCTTGGGCTGGTTTCGGTGGTGAAATATCCTCCCTAATCAGATAGAGAGTGATTCCATAGCAGGAATCATATAGTGCTTCACAGAGTTCGATTTGGGTGATTTAAAAGAGAAGATTCATCAGTATTTTGAAGAGTTTTTTAGTATGGCTTGCTAGTTTTCAGTTTTGAGTGTTCGTGAAGATTTTGGTGTGTTAATTTGCATTTTCTGGGCATTGCACTTCTGGACCAGGTTTCGTGTTTATGCTCACAGCTCTAAAATGGATTGAAGAATCAAACTGGGTATTGGTGCATTAGAAGAGTCATCTCCTGCCGTTCATTTCAAGCACAAGTTTGTGATTTTTGATGAGGGTTTGAATTTATTAGAGGAAATCAAACCTTCAAGAGGGGATGCCCTTGCTGCCATGAAAGTTCAGATTTGACTAGCACGTGTTGGTCACCAATTGTTGGGTTTTGGGGCTTGAGAAAGGAGGACTAGGCGCTGTAAATATAAGGTGTTTGCAGATTAAAAGCTTGGTGTTGTTCGGTGCCAATCTGGAAGCTTCATTGCTGCTGTATCAAGCTTTACCAGGTCTGATATAAACATTGTATTGTTCTGATATAAAACAGAAAATGAGTATTCATGTTGTTTGTTTCCATTTATGTTGAAAGGGTTTAGTTTATTGTATTGCTTGTTCATTGCAATCTGCTCTTTATGTGATATACTCTTGCAAACTCATTGAAAAACATAAACACATCATTGAACAAGCCTAAAAAAAATTACAGGGGTGTATGTTATAGTGAAGTAAAGTTATAAAATAATGAGCAAAGGCTCTTATTTATAGAAGCTCAAAGGAGTAGGCAACCCTAAAATCTCCTTGAGTCAACACTTACTTCTTGCCAATCTGCAAGATTTATTCCTATGTCTCTAAGTAGGTAACCCAACAGTTAAATGGGAAGTCTACTTTAGTTAACTAATTCTAAACTAAAAGAGAACTCCAATATACAAAGTGCCTCCAAAATAGACATCCATAACTACTGGAAATAGACATGCATGATTAGTGAGACAGTGAGTTAACTTGGAAAGAGGCATCAAGTTAACTCTTGTTGTCATAAATGCTATTCTGGAGGGGTAGGACGTCCTAACTAAGTGTTTACACCTCATCAACTCGAGTCATCATTTCCTCTAACCAATTGTTGACTGTCTCTGCTTTTGGACAACTATGCTTTGCAGGATGATGACGTGTCATCACAGCATCTCCTCACCACTCGCAATCTGCTCTTGATATCCAATCTCCTTTGCAGTTGTGTCATCCAGCCTTGTTGACATGATTGCAATCTGACTTAACCTGCAGACAGTAGGATCACCGCAGAAACTACTACGGATGAGGTCCTGAAACTTTGTCTGCATGTCACTGAGACTCACATAGTCACCATCTTCATGTTTGATACTGACAAGGGATTGATTGGTAACTTTGGCAGCTCTATAACTGGAGTGATGACCTCTATTTCTCCCGCAGCTTTGCGCTTCTGACACTTTTCTTGATTCTTCTCAATGAAAGAGTGTTGTATGATGAAACCACTAAGTTTGACAGCAAACACTCTAGCTGTAAGAAATGCACAAGAACTCGTTGCACACGCAAAGCTCCAACAATATTCAACCCTCTAAACTGGCCTTGAGAGGCTATCAGCTATATGAGGTGAAACCAAACCATATGAAATCCGTGGACTTTGAGTGTCTATGCCTGTCAATTTGTCCAAATCAACCTATAGGTGTGCCCGATGTAGATCAGTGTCTACCGTTTTCAAGAAGTCATGGAGTAAGACCATTTTGGTCTTGTATTCAACCTGGGAGAACTGCATTTTGAAAACCTTGAAGATTTACTGGGCACACGATACTATTCGGACAACTTTTCTGCAATTGCTAAAAATAGCCTTGCCGAGAAATACTTTTTATGAAAATTTATGAGACGTGGGTTTTGTTGGGAATAATTTTCTAAATGGACCCAGAACGTCAGAAATTCCAAAAAGTTATTTTTCCTTGTACATGCAAAAACCTTCTCGAGGCAGAAGCTTTAGAAGCAACAAAAGTAGTGAGAAGCAACGAAGCACTATTTTTCCTAAAAAATCTTACACATGGGTATTGTACGTGCTTCAAAGCTAAACAAACCCAATTTGTCTATTTTTTGAAATTGTGACTTTTTCCGAAAACCCTATAAAAGGGGCAACGGGGCTACTTTCTCCGAAAGAATTTGGCATGTGGGTTTTGTTGAATCTATTGTGCTGATCATACCCAAAAGACCAAATCTATGAAAAAAAATTGTTTACTTGGACATGCAAGAAGATCTAAGACCAGAACAAAAGAAATATGAGGGGGATAAGTCAGAAGAAATATGTGTTGCTGCCCTGAATCTTCAAGGAAATTTGTTCCTCTGTGCAACCTATTCTTGAAAACACGAAGAACGTTGTCAATGGCTTCTGTCATATCCTTCAAATGATGCTTGAGAGAAAATATTTGTGCTTGAGCTCTTCAACCTGCAAGAAATAATGAAGAATGGACACCTAGGCTTTGATAATATCAATTTGGAGTTGCAAGCATCAATTAGGGCGTCCAAATCATGATTGGGTGAATCACCTATGTGATTGGCAATTAACAAAATCATCTCCACCCATTTTGGGACGTTTGGGCATGAAGGAGCTTTTAAAATATCTTAACTCAAGTCAACCTGGGCCTAGTTTGACTTTAGGCGTCCAAGTCTTGAGAGTTGAAGATTTTCACCCTTTTTCTGTGACGAAGTGCCTCTATTTGACCCCTGATTTTGGTTGCTCGATCAATCCTAAAGCCTTGCTGACAGTTTCACAGCAGAGTTGGATCAACTCTAAGGAGATGTTCTTGGGAGTGGTCAACCCTAAAAACTGAATCTAATGGTCCAATTTCTTGGGCGCCTTTTCCCAAAAGGGTGCATTTTTTTGCCAGTGTTAACCAACTTCTTGGATGCTTTTCAATTTTCTCCATTTAACCCTTTGTTCTTCATTCAGCAACTGCCAGTGACTAACGAATCTCGTGAACGGGATGTTCAATCTATCGCAGAGCTGGAAACACTCTGGAACGGATGACTGTATGTGCAAGCTCAAAAAATTGATTTGTGAGGTTCAAACTTCTAGGCACCCCTAGCCTATAGGGGCGCTTTTGTCATTTTGAGGTACATTTTGCATTTTGAAACCCTTCACGAACAGCTCCAGTTTGATCTTTTTGCTAGAGGTTTGACTATTCTGTTGAACGTGCTAACGATTTCAACGCGGAGATTTGTTACACCCCGATTGTATAGTTATTATTGCATAGGAAGTGCATTATAATGTTTGAACCTTTGTGGATGAATAAAACATATTGTTCTTGCTATCAATTGAATATGTCCTATTTCAAATGATTGTCTCATTTGTCTGATACTTCTATTTGATGTAATTCATGAATAAATGTTGCATATAAGTTATGGAATAATATTTATTCCAACTTTTGAGATGTTTTATGTAAACTGCCTTGTTTTGAGCATATGACTTTCGTTATCATGTCATGATGTGCAGGAAACAAGTTCATTCCTCCAGGCAGAGGAGAGATATCACTCGGGGAGGAGCTTGGTCGGGTAAACAATAACGAGTACCAATTGAGCATACACACACACACACAATAGACTGAGTAAGCTAAGTCAGTATGTCGAGTTAAAAGGTAAGTCATCCATAGGCTTGTTTATTGACATTAGGAGTCTGAATTCACTTCTTTGTGCTTTAGGAGTTATGATTGTTTAATGTCAGACTTACTATACCGTGACCCTTGTATGAATGATGTGAAAGATATGTGTTAAAGATTGATTGGATACACACATACATCTATACATTGTGTACACGTATCTATATGTACAGACATATCAATACATGTGTACGTTAAGCAGACGGATATATATGTACACATTCCGCCTGATGTCTGAGGTGAAAACAATATTTTAATATTACGGTCTAGTAAATTTACGTATATATTTATGTATAAATGTATATATCAATGATGGGATTATATTTTATGATATATACATAAATACATAAATATAGGGGTAAATATTTATATATATTTAAAATATATGTATTGATATCAAGGTAATATGTGCATGTATATAAATATATATATTACGATGTTAATATTGGAAAATATATATATATTTATATATATAAACATATTAACACTTAATTAAATACATATATTATGAAACATAAATGAGGATTGTTTTGTGATAATGGATTAAAAATCGAATAAAGTGGAGAAATTTGTAAATATTCAATAGAATAAAATAAAACATAAAGGATTTAAATCCTTTAACAATGGTGAAACATTTCAACTTTTGACTATGGAGAGAATGATAATCTCAAAAGGAAATCGAGCCTTTTGTTTGAGACATTTAAATCTAAGAAAAGTCGAAAATATTGATAAAGAACATTTGAAATGAATAAAATACGTTTTATTGAAGAGATCATGGAGAAAACGCGTGAGAAATTTGCGCGCGCCTGGTAAATGTCGCGCCTGAGACACATGGAATGCGACGTGGTCTTTAAGCACGTTGCAAATGCTAAACAAAGGGCAACAAAAATGGCGACGTGGGAACATTATAAACTTGACCTCTCATCTGGAACGAACTTGCAATCTACTTGCGTCAAAATACCTTAAAATCTGTAACGGCTGAGAGGTGTTAAGCTCAGGAATTCGCCATGTGAAGTCATGGCTTGAAGGGATAAAAATATACTTGGGATTTTCAGCCCTAATCTCTCAAAAATCTTTTCAAGTTTTAGTGTTGGCAGCTTGGACGCCTTAGGATGAGGAAGTCAGCTGAATTTCTAAACACTATAAAAGGATCCCTTGCTCATTCTTCAACACACCAATTTGGAATTCGAATTTGTTTCTAAGAGTTCATATTTTCTGAGCATTTCACATTTCCTGAGTGTCATCACATTTTCTGAGAGCAGCCTTAATGCTATGAGCAATCCTCAATTCTAAATATTGAGAACTTTACAATTTCCTGAGAGCAATCTTAATTTCTAGAAGCTGTGTATCAATTTCTGAGTGTTATACTTAGAGTGAGAAAAGAGAGGCGTTGAAAAGGAAATCTGCAAGAAAAGACAACAGCTTGAGGGAGTTTTGCCAAAGGCATTCTGAAGTGTTGGAAGTGCCTTGACATCATTTCTTAAAGGACGCTGAAACAGGCATGAGTTATCAATCTATTTTGAATACTTGAATGTTGTAGAATTTGTGTATGCGGTTTGTGCATTATCAAGTAGTTACTAGTTTAACTGCATTCACAAGAAAAGGGAGAAAATGAATTTTCTTTTAATTCACATACTAGTTGTAAATAGGCAGTAAATTGTTAAGGTTGAAGGTCATTTCTTGAATGCAATTTAGATTGTAGAAGAAATGAGCTATTATGAGAAATGTTTACTTAAATTGTGCATTAGAAGTGAATTTATGTGAAGGAATTTGTGAGGTAGTTTAAAATGCATTTAAAATGAAATTTGCATGTTTTGTATAATCTCCATATGAGGAGAATATGATTGAAATAGATACTAAGTACTAGGATGGATTTGAATGCATCATGAAAATATAAACAATCCACAGCTTTAGTTAATAGGTTAACTCGATGAAGCTTGTGTAACTCCTAGGAATTTTGGTTTCCGGTATAGGAGAAGGATTTTATAGTTTACATGTTATTTTGTTCATTCCTAGTAGAATAGTATGGTTGTAGGATGTCTAGGGTGACGGATTCACCCATTGAAGGGAAAAACCTATGCATAGAATAAGGAAGCCTCAAGTCAAATCGGCCCTGAGTAGTGTTTATGATAGATGACCTTCATTCAAAGTACTGAATGAGAATACTTTGGCCAAAGTAGTGAAAGGTACGACATCCACTTAGGTGTGAGATAGTTGAGACTACACTATCAGTTCATTGTGATCCTAGTACTAGTTCGAGATTGTGAAATAGCAAGGTTCTAGTTGTGTAGGACACAGCACTATGCTCAGTTGGTAATCGTTAAAGGATACCCTACCAATCTCTTCTTCGAAGGGAGGACCATCTATCTAACGATAGGTGTGCGGGGGACCACATTATAAGTCTGTGGTTGGCGGAAAAGCGCCCGAGTGATGTTTCTCCTCCACAGCAAGTGGCTGATGTACCAAGATTTGAAAGGACGGACTCCTGGACCTTCTTAATTCTATTTGTGCAAAAGCTCACGAGCTATGTATGTAACTATATTACTTTTGAACTCTGATTTATATTTGCAATGAAAATGAAATTCATGTGGAAACATATTGTAACTTGTACATATTTATCAATAAAGAAAGGAAAAAATTTATTGTATTGTCTTTGTTACTTATTACCTTTACATGTTTAAAGTGAGATTTGGAAAATTTTAATTTATGCAAGGGATAGGTCGTTACAAGATTGATCAAAATGGAAGAGGTCTTCCTGGAAGTCACAACACCCGAAAGCAACATCTGATTGCCCAAAAGGTTGGGCACCTATTTCTAGGAAGGTGCATTTTCATTGACACTTAGTCAATTCTTCATGTCCTTCAATTTGCCTTTGCCTCCAGGGTTTTATGCATGATCTTCATCTGTGAAAACTTGACAGGTCCCATGAGCTCGCAACCGGATTTATTGCGAAGCTGAAAGGATGCTGAGCAAATGCCTTGTAGAAAACAGCTGCTGAAAACTTCATTTGGTTGCCCAGAATGATGGGCACCCCTGGTCAGCAGGGGCTCTTTTGCTTTGATGTTCATTGATTTACCCTCTATTTCACGTGCTATTTCACGTGCTTGGAAGATCCACAGCTGTCGTTGTTTGATATGTCTCCTAAGTTAGTTGTTGGGTTCATCGTGAAGCTGAGTTGAATCCTGCAAGATCATCTGGAGGTTGCCAATCCAAAGACTGGCATCTAATAGCTTTGTTTCTTGGGCACCCCTGGGCTATAGGGGCACTTTTTCTGTGATTGACTGTCGTCCTTGATGACTCTCGCTTTCAGCATCTTCTGTCTCCGCCTCAATTTGTCAGTGATTGATGAATCTGATGGACTTGCTTGACGATGCATCGGAAAGCTAGCAGAATTCTAAAAAGGACGACCAATTTTGCAATTGTTAGCAACTGCAGTTGGCCTCTTGAATTCATGGGCGCCCTTGACCTGCAGGGGTGCAATGTGCTCCAGAGTTAGTCATTTTCGATGATTTTCATCCTTCTCGAGCTTTGCGTTTATCATGTCATCGACTACGTTGACTGTGATCACCACCTGCTGACTGCGCTTGTCGTCTACGTGCAACACCAATACCATGTAATATTCCTTTGCCGTTTCTACACAATTTTTCACCTTTTAGCTCTTGGACATTTCGTCAAACGGTTGGCTTGCAACTATCTTCTTGCTATAAATTGTTTCAGTTTGCTTGTTGTTTGGTTTTTTCCTTAATGAATGATGATATAATGCATGAAAGATTAATCTAAATATGCCCAATGATCTGAGGATGCATTACCAAGTGATTCTATGGCCCTTTCAAGTTATATGATGACAGAAACATATAAAATTAGCAGCTACAGCTATCTGAGCATTTTAACAAACACTTTGATGCAATCTCAAAACTCCTTTGAAAGGCATTTCAAGTATGACTCCAATCCATTACATCTCAAAGTTAAGGCTTCTTCAATACAATTCAGCTCACTAGATGACAACAACTCAATGCAACTAAGTAATTTCATTTGAAATGCAAATTACAATATTGCTAGGACTGCCCAAGACAGACTTATATGTTGATGCAATCAACTATGTTTATCAAATACAATCTGACTAGTCACTGACTTTGGACTGTAATTACAAAGAGCGATAACTAGAGATGACAAGTTGCAACTACAATATAATATATTCAAAACATGGAACCTGGATAGTTGCCTGAAGGAGAATGTTCCCAGCAATACCAATCTCTCAGTGTCAACTCCTTGTACCTTTGCATGAAGAGTCGATCACCAGCGTTGTAGACGACTCTTGATATAGTTGACTTCGGTCAATTATACAGCAGGACTCGATATTCTAACCTATCGCCTTGTGAATATGCCACATCATAAAGATTGGACTTATACGATTTATGATTAATATTATCGAATGCTAGCCTACGACGATTTTGTCTTATGTCCAACTACAATTCGATTTACACCTCCAACTTTACTTTGGCACTAATTTGTCTTCTTCTGATTCTAAAGATAATAGCTCCGTCTAAAGCCATCATTACTTCAGTCATGTCCCTTTAAGATGAAGTTTGTCTTCTAGCGGCAAATTCAAATATATCAATCTCTTCAACAGTATGGCAGAATTCTTTTAATATTCAATTTTCTTTTCAATGACGTCTTCTTCATTCAAGCTACTCCCATGAAGATTCTCCTTCCTTAATATATTTTGATTCTTCTAATATGAATAAACTCCAAAGTCGTTTTAATCATAAGCTACGATTCTTATCCTTTGTCTTATTTGGAACTGACGACTTTGTCTGGACCTCTTTTGTCTTTATCGATGGTTGCCAATAGCTATTGTCGCCCAATCGATACATGCACAATAAACTCCAGATCGGACTTATCCCTCCAATACAAACTCAGAATGTTGTTCTTCACAATATCCAATTATTTCTTCCAAGTCAGATATCGATCATTCCTCCAAAAGCTTCTATAAGTTGATATGAAATATTTTCCCAAATTTGGCCAAAGGCCACAAAATTTGTAATGCAACACAAGTTGAACTTCTAAAGTGAAGCCCACAATTGGCAACAATCTCAGTTAATAGTTTCACAGCCTCAAAGTTGCTCAACCAATGAGAGTTTCGTTCCCAAAGGTCCAATAATGGCAGAAACCCTAGCTGGCTCCCTCACCAAACAAGTTCTTCAAAACAAATATCAATTCTTGGATGCCTAGAAGCTTGGCTGACCCCTCTCTTTATACTTTTTCATTCCATCTTCAAGAAGCTTCTAGAAATAATATTATTTTATTTTAAGTGACTTTATGATATAATATTTTATTTAAGTCACTTTATTAAATTAATTAAATATAAGGTTACTTTATAATATTTATTTATTTAATAATCTTACAAATAATTAATTTAATTATTTATCTACCTTATTACTCCAAATCCAACTAAGTCCAGGAATCCAACAACCACAAGCAATATCAGGCAAAAATGGGGGTATTACACACCAGCCGTTCATGTGTTTGTCAACTGCATCATCATCGCTGCTGATGTGTTGACTACGTTTCCCATTGTGCGTGTGTGATCTGCGAAGCTTCCAACATTCCTTGCACTTTGCGTTCACCGTGTTGTTTGACTCGGTTAATCGTCGTCGTCAATGACGTGAACGCGTCCATCGTAGCAATTGCTTTCACCATGCTGCGTGTATGGATGCTTGAAAAATGGCTAAGGTATTGACTACACATCATCTTTCTTGTAGCAAGGCGTGCACTCTAGACTTAGAATACTTTCTACATTTTTCACTTTTGAAAATCCCTTCCGTTGCAAAGCATCTTTTCGAGCATCTTTCGCCATGGATTCTTCCTTGAAGCTTTCGAGGCTTAGATTTCGACACCTGGTACTAGCCATCTACCATTAATGGTTGCAGAGGTCCTAGCTTTTCTCTTGAAAAAATGAAGTAGACCCACCAGAGGAAAACAAACTTTTTGGTGATTTCGACTTGACCAGTGTGATCGTGAAGTCAAATTATTCTATCAAAATCATTTTCAACTAATTCTGGAAAGGTCCTATTTTTAGGGGTTTTCCTAAAAACAAGGGTATGAAACCCTAATTTTCAAAATTTCAGAATTTTGCAAGTATCCTCCTTGACATAAACCCACAAAAAGCCCATGTTTTGTTTGACCTAAAACGGACTTTTGACAACAATTTCACATGATTTAGACCATTTTAATCAAAATGCCTTATTGCAGCAAAAAATTATTTTGGGTACAACAATTACCATGCTCCTTACCATGACTATGTTCATTGAGTAAAATGTTTTCTGATGTTGTGCATGCCTTGAACAAAGGGAGGTATTTCCCATTATTTAACTAATTTTATTTGCATTCCTTCTTCAAAGAAAAACATGAATTGAATAGAGGCTTTGTATGCCTTGATATGTAGCTTGTGTAGCTTAATTTAATGCATGCATTGAAATCTTGTAGAGATCCTTGCACTTTTATCTTCAAAGAAAAGTTTGTTTTGGAGTTTTTACAATTTGGTTTGGTTTCAAAACCTTGATGCCTCAAAATGGTTTTGTATAGATTTATTTACATTATAATCTTGTTACCCTAAGATAGGATTGTGAATGATGCTTATGGGTTTTGTGAATATCCATGTGTAGCCTTTGTAGCTTTCCGGAAAGCTACAAACTGAAATCAACTGCTGAAAACTTCTCCTGTCACCCCCTCTCATAGGCAACACCAGCAGTGGTATGGCCTCCCAATCTACAAACTTCTCGTATCATATGAAACAGCCAACCCAAGAAAATAGATTAGCAATTAAAATAACACCAAATCTGTCCTTTAAAACTCCAGCAACTAAAATCCTCTAAATGCACAACCCAGAATGAGGTAATGTATGGCTTGGACAAGAGGAAATGGTGACCAGCAATATCTTCTTCAATCACCCTCTTAAAACTTTAAATAACTCTGCAAAAATGATCATCAACTGCACCAAAACAGCTGCAACTAGAAAACATCAACTATCTCCATTATGAATTCCAAAATCTGAAGACTCTGCTTAAATACCAATGGTGATTTTTGAATGAAATCACATCCAAATCAGCTAGGGATTATCTTTCAAATCCAAAACCGGTAATCTAGAGAGGGTTTTTGTCCTCTAAAAATCAAGGAAGAACTCACAGGTTCCAATCCAGCAACATAACATTATTATATCAACAGCATATTCAAAATGAGCCCCCAACACCTCCTTTTATAGATTTTGGAGGGGCAATAACCAATTAAAATTTATAATTATTATTTTCCCTCAAGATTGACATTTTTGAAATAATAATAATATTTCATGTGCAAAGGCCCCCTTAACTAGGTGTCCAACTTTTAAAACACTTCAATACCTTTCCAACTAGCTATTAAACTATGCCATTCTTTTCTATTATTTCTCAAATATTATACCACATTAGTGAAATATTAATTAATGATTCAATAACTCACCTAAGTTGTAGAAAGCACTGAAACTGAATCAAACTCAAATTTTGATACACTAGGATGATATTGAAGATGTAGGATGATGATTGGAGCCAACCGAGTGACTTACGAAAAATAGATGTGCTCTCCAAGAAGTTTGGAGAACATCCTAGGAGTCTAAAAACACTTCTTAAAGTGTCATAGCAATCCATACTGCCAACTTGGCTCATTGCCAAAAATAGAAATCTTGAATTATTGAATCTACAACCTTCAAGAACATTAGATTCCCCCCTTCTCTTACCAATCAGCCTACAGGACTCAAGAATTGAGCTAAAAGCTCACAAATCAATTTGACTAAAATTAGGGGCATTACATCAATGGTAGAAAAGATCTTGTATCCCACAGCCTAGAATTGCTAGCTCTATGTGGAGTTTTGTACTTGTGTCTCAAACAAGTCTAATAATGTTCTTTTAGCCATAGGAGTATCACTTATGATAGGGTTTGACTTAGCAAACTAGAAGTATAAATGTAATTCAATTGCTACGAATTTAATTGGAAAAAAGTCAAAAGAATGAATAAAACATTGCTCTTCCATCCAACATGGTCCAAAATTATTAATATTGTTTTTTCTAAACTAGAGCAAGAGTTTAGGGGTAATGCCCCCAACAGGGTCAAAGGGTATTGCCCCTCGTGGGGTCTAGGGATAGTGTCATGGGCATGCTCCTTGTCACGATGTCACGATATAGGACAAGGTCAACGGGCAAAGCTCGCATCACCAAGCCCAAATTAAAGCCTTTGAGACAACACAAACCTTCATGGGACACGCCATTGTTCATAATTTAATCACTTTTAACTATCCTCCAAAAGTATCCAAATCCTTCAAAAAACGCTTGCCTTTCAATATCTTACATTTAAGCATTTTCAATCTGTTGTACCCACACCAAATTCTTTGTTTCATTAAGGCATTTTGCTTAAAAGAGTCTAAACCTTGTTAAAATGATGTCAAAACAAAGTTTTTTGGCAAGTCAAGTATGGATTTTTGAGTTAGTTTGGTGTCGAGAAGATACTGGTGAAATTTGGAAAAAATTGAAAATTAGGATTTTCGCACCCCTGTTTCAACTCGCGAAACCCTCAAAATTGAAACTTGTCAGAATTGGCTGAAATTAATTTTAATTGGCTTATTTCACATCACGATCACATTGGTGAAGTCAATCTCAGTTAAAAGTTAGTTTAAGCTTGGTGGGTAGTTTTCGCTTTTTCAAGAGAAAAGTTAAGATCTTTGAGGTCGTCAATGGCAGTTGGCCAGTACCAGGTGTCAAAATCTAAGCCTGAAACTCAAAGCAAAACATTCTATGATGAAGGATGCTTAAAAAGATGCTTCATGACGGAGGGGATTTTCAAATGGCAAAAAGTGCAAAAAATATTCTAAATCTGGAAACACTTCACTTTGTAACGTGGGAGACGCTTGCGCAATCAACGTACAAATCAATTTTATAGTGTCCATACATGTGAAAGTGGTGAAATACAGTCACATACACGCGTCAGCAGCAGTAATGCTTCTACGTGGTCAACTCGGCAACCAACACGGTGTTCGCAGAGCACGAAATGGAGGAAAACATCAAACACAAAGCAAATATGCGCCCCTGTAGCTTAGGGGCACCCTTCAATTTGAAGGCTCAGATTCAGTGTTTTCTGGTTGCAAATATATTCAATCTCTTCGGTTTTCAATCAGCTTTCTGGCAAGCTATCAAGCGAATTCATCTGAGTTCCAGAACTTCGGCAATCGAAGGCAAAAGCAAACACAACGGAGAATTTACACATCACAAAGAGTCAAATTTGCAGTTTTTGCACCCCTGTAGCCCAGGGGCACCCTTGAATTAGGCCTGTCAGATGGATGAATTTGCAGAATCCGTTTCCAAGGGATCTCTTCTAATTCAGCCCAACTCCGCGATGCATCCGTTCGCAAGATTGTCAGACGTGCTAAGTGACTGTGGCAGTGGTTCCAACAAACATGTAAAATAGAGGGAAGATAAAAGTACAATTATCAAACTGTACCTCTATAGGCCAGGGGCACCCAGCCATTTCACCAGCTAGATGGGGTTTTTAGCAGTTGTTGTCTTCACAAAACCTGTGTAGAATCCTCCTAGCTATTCAGTGAATCCAGCCGTCAACCCTCAGGGTTTGTCAAATGCTCGTGAGTGAAGAATCAGTGGAAATTATTGAAGAATGTAAACAAGCAAAAAAATGGCTAAGTATGAAAATTACATACTCCCTTGAAAAAGGCGCCCTTCTACTGGAGGTCTTAGAAGCAGTTTTCTCGCTTCGTCACTTCCAGGAATATCTCTTCCAAGTTGTTTCGACTTCGCAATGAGATCAACGGCACACACATCAGAGCAATCTAGCTCCCAATGTCAAGGGTCAAAGTAGAGCGTTCGAGTTGAAAGTTGCAAGTTGCAAAGTCATTCTCAAAATGGTATTTGTGCCTCTGCAGGCCAGGCGCGCCCTTGCTTTTGAGGCTCTTAGCTCAACTTTCAGATGCCTTACATACAGTCATTGTTTGCAAAATTCTTCTAGCTATGCGATGGATCTAGCATCCAATCAAAGGGAGCCATCGTTCATCGGTAGCGGCAGATTGAAGCATGAAATGGCAAATCAAAGAAATGGCCAAGTCTGGTGACCTGTATATTATTTTAATAAAAGGCGACTTTTATTTTGAGGCATCAAACATGGTTTTTAACACTTGCAGCTCCCAGCAAACATTTCATCTCAGTAGTTCTGGCTTCGCAGTGGATGTGACAACTCAGTTCCAACATCAACTGGGCATTCCAGAAATCAGAGTTCAATAGAGGCAACCGTGATGTTTTCAATGAGCTACAAAATAGGAAGTTAGCTAAAAATCTCAACTTTTGCTAGGGCGTGCCTGGAGAGTCAAACTTGGACTTTTCAGAATCAGTGAAATATTCTAAGCGAACCCAGAAGAAGACATTTTAGTTAACTTAATAAAATAATATTAAATTTTCAGTTTTAGCATGCCAACTTTAATGGGGCGATTTTTCTCAATATTTTAATATTGGCGCCCATCTTGATACTCAATTGCAAATTTGCATGTTGAGTGAGACTGAATATTTTAATATTTTAAATATTTTGAGACTCCAAGTCAATTTTTGTTGAACAAAGTGGGGTCCAATTATATGATTTCTTTTGAAATCAGGGTTTATTCTTGCAATTGGCGCCATTAAGCTACGAATTTCTTTATTTATTTCAAGATGGCATCCTTATTCTCTCACAACAGTTGAAGAGCAAGCAAATTTTCTTCATTGAGCGAATTTCTTCAGCAATCAACATTCAAAGGCACTTCATATATTGTTTTTCAGATTTCCTTGCAGGTACAAGTCCAAATTAATCAGCAAACTCTAGACAAGCATGGCGATTTTAGCAAAAGCAGAGCATAAAAACTTCTATCTTTTGTCTTAAATTCTTCTATTCTCATCTTAGGTTTTCTTCACATGTCCAAGATTCAGCAACTTTTGCAAATCTGATCATCTAGGTTGGTTTTGCACGACTTCCTCTACAAAACCCATGTGTTAGAATTTTTCAAGAAAATTTTCTCCAAAGCTTCAATTCTCGAAGCTTTGTTTTTCTCAACTGAAATTCCTTTACATAGTAGAGTAAAAGTCAATATTTTTCAAAACGAAGGATCTGGGTTGTCTTAGAATCATCTTTTGAGCAAAACCCATATTTCAGATTTTCTCGAATAATTGCCCCCAATTGCTTTTTTCGGAAAAGCTTTTGCATGTCAAGCTAAACGGTGCTTTTTCGCAGTTCTGAATTTGTGGGTTGTCTTAGAATCATTTACTACACAAAAGCCACGTCTCATAATTTTTGGTGAAAATTGCCCTTCGACAAGCTATTTTTAGCCTCATCAAGTGACTTTTTGGCTTTTTGGAGAAAGTTGTCAGAATATAGTCAAGTTTACAATCAACAGACGAGTTTTTCATAATGCAATACACAGATCAAATTCAAGACTAAGTCAGTCTTGGTTCATACTTCATCGGAACGGTTGACACGTATCTGCATAAGGTACTTCCAGAGGCTATCATGGATTCGATTAAGATAAATAATGCAATACTTCTAAACATCCAAGAATCCAGGTTGCTAGAGGCAGCTTCACTCCCTATTTCAATTCATTGCATAGAATTTGTGATGTCTTGTGTCAAGTGTTACAATTCTACTACTCGAGAAATTCAGTCAACAGATGGACGAGTGATTTGTAGTCTAAAGCCCCACGACATTGAAAGGTGTTTTGGTATTCCTCAACATCCAAATAGTTTGGTCATTACCATGGATCAGTGTGAAAGAGCATTCAATGTTGATAAGGACGTGTGTCAGAACAAAATGGCAGAAAGGTGGTTAAAACAGAAGAAAACTAAATTGCCACACAATGTGGGTCGCGGAGAATACAACGATGAGTACACGATTTTGATCACTCTTCTCAATCGTGTTTCTGGTCATGCAGATGCTAATAAATTCCAGCCCTAGATGTACTACATCATTGCTCAAATCATTTCCAGGCAAGAGCATTATGACTGGGCCTCTTTGATTAGCGACATTCTCCACAAGCAAATTACTGGTTTCCTAGTTGCCCACCAATTTCATGTGTTCGTATCTCATATACTTGATTGCCTACCAGGGCCAATTTAGAAGATTGAACACAGTGGGGATTCTCAGCGTACAGAAGATTTATCAATACTACGACCAGCTTGAGTTCACAAAGTCCGAGTGACATTTCAAGCGTGTGCAAGAAGCGTTCTTGATCTACACAGTGAGAAACCTAGACCGGGAATTGCATGTTCGTATCTCGGCGGTTGCCAGAGCAGCAATGGTAGAATGGGCAGACTGGTTCATTTAGTTCCCTACCTACAACTACATCTACGTCTACAAATATACAGGAAATCCAGCTATGCTACCTCGCTATCCTTTGGATAGGACGGTTTTCATGAAGTTCCTAAGGCAATTGTACGATGTTCATTTACATTTGCACCACAAGCATAAACCCACTGCCAACTTTCCATTGCAAATGGGAATCTACTGGTGCAAGACAACAGTTGACGCCAAGGCTGCAAGTCATGAGTTAGAGAAATTTAATCTCAAGTACCTAGTTGATGCATGCACATATGACCCTTGGGGTTGTTACTCAACACACCTTGGCAGTCGCCCTTATCACAAGCCTACAATGGAGGATTATTGGGTTAACTGCGAGGATGATTTCGAGGTGCGTCGACGCAGCTACAACAGGTTCACCCTCTCACATGTTAGTTTTAGGATCAGAAATGCAATAAGTAGAGAACACAACACAGAGAACAATGAACACAATATTTTTATCCTGGGAAAACCCTCCTATTCGAGGGAGAAAAAACCCAGCAAAATATTCTCTTATAAATCAGAATAATAACAGGCCCTAGAAAGGCTGAATACAATACAATGGATCTGCACTTATATATGGTGCAATTTCATGAATACACAAAGTATTGACTCTTCTCCTTGATGCTAATCTATTGCTTAGAAAATCGACCTGCTGCTAAAAGAATTAGAACTTAGGAATGAATTGCTTGATTGATGATAAAATGAGGAGACACCTTCTCCTATATATACAAGCTAGGTGATCTTTCTTCCTAGGGCCGACCTAGAAGAATACAAATTTTATTTATCAAACAAAGGTTGACCTGCCTTGAGTTGAATATATTTAGGAGAAAATAGCTCCCAAAGCTACAAAACACTAACACTCCCTCTTAGCTAGGGAGGTATTTTCAAATATCCTCATCATGGAGTCTCTCAACATGACACCCACAATGGCTACACCCATTTGTAGAAAAACACATCTCAATCTTAGAGATGGACAAGGGCTCGTCATGTAAACATGACGTACAATGGCTACACCCATCTCAGGCTCAGAGATGTACAAGATATCCTCTTCATGGAGTCTCTCAACATGACATCACATCTTAGTCTCAGATGTACAAGATATCCTTGTCATGGAGTCTCTCAACATGACGTCTCATCTCAGTCTCAGAGATGTACAAGGGCTTGCACCTCATATTTCTCCGTCTCAGAGAAATATACACTACAAGGGCTTTCATCTCATATTTCTCCGTCTCAGAGAAATATACATTACAACAAATCTTCATGATGTTGTGACTCCCTCTGGAGCTCCAAGTACTCGCATCAGCCTCCGGACCTCTTCCTCCAAGATTGCCTCTGTTGGTTTGTCAAACTCCCTCTGAATGACATTTCCTCCTCTTCGAAGTAGCTGATCGCAATGACAATCTGTATAGATTCTTCGTTGTTTAGTGTCTTCATATTTTTCAATCTTCTTTGTTGATGCAAACTCTCCATCCAAGGCTGACCCAACCTTGTGCCCTTGAGAGATGTCTCCAGTGAAGAATCAAGAGAGTTATGTGCCACCAACTCAGTCCCATGGCTGCAGGCTATGTCTCCATGTTTGTTCATTTCTCCAGCCAGCATGACTTCCTCACAGGATGCCTCAAGCTCTTCCTCCCTTTGAATTCCTTATGCAATCTCTCATCATCCTTTTGCTCCTTGATCCATCCTACATTTTAGAGAGATTAATAATAGTTCATAGAATCAAACTACCCCGAAGAGAAATATACAGACCAATGCTAGAAGCATACATGATTCACTATTCCCAATGTTATTGCATGAATTATTATTAACTATATAAAATTCATGATCATTATTCAAAGGTACAAACATAAAATACTTATCTCTTTATTGTTGGTACACCATTGAGCTAGACCTGTAGCTGTGTCTCATCTTCGTCACCTTCAGTGTTGCCATCCCATGCAACCGACCTCATATTTTTCAGATCAAACACAATTGCACAGAGAATAGGGATGGATGCAGTTAAATTAGCCTGTCTCTACAACACTTCCGTCACTGCCCCTTTCAAATCAAGAAGCGCTGCAAAGGCCTATTGTGATGCTTTTTTCACTTCATCTTTATCCGCTGCAGAAACAAAACTCAATAGCCTCGGCCTCCATTTGCCTCTGCTTAGATTCCATTCCATGGTCTTTTTGAACTCTTCCTTGGTAAAGTAGGAAGTAGGGTTTCAAGCTTGTAATGATAGAGGAAGAGCCTGCGTGTAGAACTTATACAAGCTTACTATTGATGTGAAGGGCATAATCGCACAACGCTTTTCTCCATTGCTCAACATCACAACCACCAAAATACCAGCATTCAACTTTCAATCTCCACTGTAGTTGTAGAATTTTATTGCTATCTTCAGCGACACCTCAACTGAAATCCCAATTCGAACAATAACAGTCTTTTGCCGCCACTAAGGACTACTCACGTGCCCTTGGGTGCGCCATCTTTGTTTTCCTTGAGAGACTGTCCTAAAAAAAATATGACTGATTTCTGCTCCAAAACTTTCTCTAAAATAGATACAAGGTCTGCTCCAAATCTTGCTCCAAATAAGATATAGTGACTGCACAAAATCTACTCTAGATAATGACATGAATTGCTTCATACAGTTCACTTCTATACTAGCATGATTCGCCTCAAGGAATGTCTTCACAAATTCGCTTTATGCTTAGACAAATCTGATTAGATCCTCCCTAAACCTGCTCTGATACCATGTTAGTTTTAGGATCAGAAATGCAATTAGCAGAGAACACAACACAGAGAACAATGAACACAATATTTTTATCTTGAGAAAACCCTCCTACTCGAGGGAGAAAAAACCCAGCAAAATATTCTCCTATAAATCAGAATAATAACAGGCCCTAGAAAGGCCGAATACAATACAATGAATACACAAAGTATTGACTCTTCTCCTTGATGCTAATCTGCTGCTTAGAAAATCGACCTGCTACTGAAAGAATTCGAACTTAGGAATGAATTGGTTGATTGATGATAAAATGAGGAGACACCTTCTCCTATATATACAAGCTAGGTGATCTTTCTTCCTAGGGTCGACCTAGAAGAATACAAATTTTATTTATCAAACAAAGGTTGACCTGCCTTGAGTTGAATATATTTTGAAAAATATAGCTCCCGAAGCTACAAAACACTAACATCACAGATTTTTGTCTTCATGTCAAAGGATGTGGGAGGATTGTCAGATGATATGGGGATGTACTTCCTCAATTCTTTAGAGAATAGGTTGATACACAACCACTTCCAACTGTCGATTAGTTTGCCAAGGAGTTCTCATCTGTTAAAGAGAGATCGAATAGAGTCATTCAAAACAGTATACTCTACCTAGATAGCAAGAAGACAAGGAGGGAAGTCATGCCAAGTATAGAGTTGCCACCGGTGGATGTTTCACTGCCATCCTCGTCAAAACCAAAACAAAAGAAAAGAAGCAATCCTCCTAAAAGAAACAAAGCGCCTAACAATTCAAAAGGGAAGGCACTTGTTACAAAAACACATGTGGAACCAGTCGTGAATACAGTTTGGAGCTTGCCAAAGCCCAAGGTTCAGCCTCCCATGCCATCACCTACACCACAGCAGTCTCCAATTCCAGCTCACATTGATTTGGACCTAGACTCACCACCACGTACTGATACCTCTACACATTCACACTCATCAGAGCTTCATATGACTAGCACAAACCCTTCCAATGAGATTAGTTGAGACTCGTCTTGGCTTGAGAATCAGCTAGGTAGGAAGAGGAGGAAGCCATCTTACATACTTGATCACTCAAATTTTGATCATGTCTACCAAGATGCGCCTAATAAGAGAATAAAGAAGCAGGATCATGTAGAGAGGAACACTGACAAGGAGATCATAATAGAGACCGTTGCATCTCCAGAGGGTAAGAGCTTGAACGAGATAGAAGTTGAAGACTTCGATGTGATAAAGGTCAACCTTGGTAGAAGCACACGCCAAGCAAAGGTTGATTTCCTTCAGGTTGAAATGGATAGCATAAAGGATAGGGTGATAAAAGACAGAGAAGACAAGGCAGCCCTCAAGGCTGAAATCCAGCAGCTTCGTCAGTATATCTCTAACCTTGTGCATAGAACAGAAAATGTCACCGCTTCACTCCCACGGATGCTAGAGCCACCAGCAGAGCAGAATCGGCTTAATCAGTTGGTTGTATACGAGAAGCGCTTGGTAGACTGGGAGGAGGAGTTCGTCACCAAGGGCTGCTTTGTACTCACAAAGTTATATCAATTGAGGTACAACGCCCATGAACTCCGTCTACAGATCTACGATGAGGAGCAAGACTTGGCAGTTGACAGACCCAGAGATGAAATCATGATCTCTCATTTGAGGATGGCATACGACTCAGTCACCGACGAAGAAGATAAAGCTATTTTTACTTGGAGGACACAGTTGATCTACAAGGAAAAAATACAGGATCCAATGGCTTCAGAGTTGGCTGAGAACAGAGAACACGTGACTAGTGCACTTCGGTACGTAAGAACTTCCGTGTCCCGAGTTCCTTGCTAGTATCAGCGTGAGGGTGGTGAGTACGTCGAGCTTATTGATGTTCAGTCTGAGTTGCAAGTGCTCATCCATAGTATTTTCAGTGGGGATTTTGTTGGCTATAAGTTAGATCAACTTACAGTCATGTCAACATTATTTGATGAGGCAATTAAGAGTAGAGGAGAACTTCAGAGCCAAATCACAAGCAGTGAGGAGATGTTGCGAAGACACAATGTGCTACAACAAAGTATCAGTGCTCCAGATGGTGATGCAGTCAACAACCTCATGGAGGGGTTACTTGTTCGAGATCACGGCTAGTGAACTCCAAATCAAGACATCCCACCTTTTCAGGATAGACATCAGACACAGTGGTTAACTTGATGCTTCTTTCCAAGTTAACTTGTTCCACCTTTCATGCTATGTCTGTCTTGGAAACATCAATGTCCAGTTGGAGTTTTCATTTAGTTTTCATTTCAATAAGGACGTGCATGCTTGCACATGTCCATTTAGTTTAGTCTTGTTTCGGTTAACTGATGGTAGTTTTCCAGTTAATTGTATAGTTTCCTTTATTTAGGGTTTAGCAATAAAATCTTGCATGCTTGCAAGACTGTAGTTGACTCAAGGTGATTTTAGGGTTCCCTACACCTTTGATGTCTATAAATAAGAGCTTTTTGCTCATTTGTAATTAACTTTTGCACGCGATAGTAATACATGCTGCGCCACCTTGCCTGTAATATTGTTGTTATGTATTTGTTCACGAGCTTTTACTGTGATAATAAATGGCTGGGCCACCTTGCCTGAATGTTGTTATTATGGTATTTGTTCATCTTAGTTAAATGGAGTGGCTAGTTTGATTGTTTATTGTATGCATGTCTCGCAAATGCAACTTGCTGTCCTAGTTGGCTATCTTATGTTATGTTTAATAGTTCTTTCAATATATGCCTCGAATAGGGGTTCCTCCTTGGAAATTTGGGAAGAAGAATTATCGTTTTAAGTGTTGTGCCTAATAGACTTTATTTCAGCCTACGCCTCAGATAGGGGTCCCTCCCCCTTGGAAATCCAGTTGTGGAGTTTATCGTAAAGACATTCCTGCCCTTTTTCCTCATGCTCTGTTTTCTTGAGGAGATTGGATAGATTAAAGCATTTAGTTTAGTTGTAGTTAGAGATCTGCGAAACCAGAAAATCCTTAGCTGCAACGTTCTTGGTTTTCTTAACCTTGTGCCTCTTCCAACTGAGACAAAAAGATAGGAGTTAGATTACTTTACTTTTTCACGCAAATCAGCATAAGAAGGAGCTTCCCATCCTAATTTGAAGAGCAGTCATTACGCACTGTGCATAGTTGTCCGCACCAACGCGCACTCCAGAGGTGCTAATTGTTACGCCAACAATTTTCTAGCACCCATCGTGGGGCATGAGGCAAGAAAACTTCCAAAAAAGCTTCAACACTTTATGTCACGAGAATGACCATTTGGTGTCCTACTGCTCCAGTTCAACAACCAGGACTTACTCTGGCCGTCATACAGCCGAATTTTGTTTTCATTGAAGCGGAGCAATCAGATATCATCAGTAGCCTGCACAGTTTTATCTTTGAAAATCATACATCAACTACTTAGTGGAGAAACACAGCTACTACTCTGGACAAAGACGAAGAAAGAGCGGATCTTGCAGCCGGTAGA
Organism: Sequoia sempervirens; assembly: GCA_007258455.2. NCBI lineage: Eukaryota > Viridiplantae > Streptophyta > Pinopsida > Cupressales > Cupressaceae > Sequoia > Sequoia sempervirens. The sequence goes on from VDFB02000009.1 coordinate 47,483,334, forward strand.
CTAGTTTTGCCACCACCTGCATGGAATTAAAGCATCCTGGCGTACCGAGTATATACAAGGAGAAACAATCCTCCTATTCAAGGAGCGCTGATCTTTGAAGAGGTTCCTGAGCATTTCCTTGAAGAATTTGAGGAAGAATCTCCAGTCCCAGCTGAAGCAATGGGCAACAACAACGACAATCGCAACAGTCAAAATGAAAGGAACGTGAGACATCCAACTCCATTACCATGGGGTGACAATATTGGACCGTTGGCCTTGGCAAGACACCATGAACTACCCAAGGGATCGCGAAAGCATTTTCCCCGATTCCACAGCGATGGGTCTAAACACCCTGATGAACATATTTCAACATTCGCAGCGGCTTGCTCTGTTTTGCATGTTTCACATGAAGATATCACCGTTCATCTCTTTGTAGAGACTCTGGAGAACAACGCTGCAAACTGGTTCAATCATCTTGAGCCAGGCATTATTACAAGTTGGGCAGTAATTACGCACTGTGCATAGCTGTCTGTACCAACTCGCACTCCAGAGGTGCTAATTGTTACGCCAACACAATCTTTTACTCTTTTTTTTCCTTGATTTTCATAGATCTGGTTGGGGCTCGTCAAGTCTAAGAAGTTTGACTAGACTCACCGGGTACATAGGTCACAAGTCCTCGAACTTTAGTTTGGTTGTTTCAACTCAGGACTCACCAAGACTAGGCGAGTCTTGGTAGGTGTTGTACCTACGTTTAAAACATCAAATTTTGTCCCTCTTCCAATCTTGAAAAGGGCTCTCAAGTATCCATCTTCACCCTCTTCAAAGGTTTGTTCTTCTCTTGCTCTATGTTGTATCCCTTCTTCCACCTCATTAACTCCTTGATGGTAAGGATCTCTTCAATGGTTTGCCACAATGTTAGTACTTCTGATTTGATGATCTTGCAAGAGTTCTTCCATTCTTCTTGCCAAAGCAATCACTCCAACTTGCCTTCTAGGAGGCATGATGACATAGACAAAGTTCTGCATCCACAATCCAAGACTCTAGGAATTTCAACAAGGCAACTCATACACACCCTCCGACAAGGATTAACCCAATCTTATGCCATTTGATGCAGCCAAGGATAGGAAGCCAAATGATTGGCCACCTTCTCCTTGCAGCAACACCAACAAAAACCCCAAAACTTGGAAGGGATTTACTCCAAGAGACAAACAAGAGGAATTATGATTCAACTCTGAATTTCAGAACACACTCACAAAATGATTGCATAACATGACATTAGGAACAAAGACAATGATGATTGTAGTATTCATTAACATTAAGATGATTACAAGATTCTTAGGGATATTTGAGCAGAGCTTCCATTTGTAAAACCAAACTTTTTACACTCCAAGAATCTACATAACACTCAAACAATCTACAAAACACTACTAACAAGTCTCGCACCATGTAGACCACTTTGAGCTCCCAACAACCTGTAAACAAATGAAGAACTCCTTTAGTCTTCAACCTTCAATACTATCTAATGGAAGCCAACCTTCTTAAATCCTAACTTGTTTTATTCGCTTCCCTCCAAGTATGGTGCCCAAAATCAAGAGGAGTCCAATCTAGGCCAGACTTATGACTCCTCATTAACAACCCCAAGTATGGTGCCCAAATGAAGGAATCATCTTTAGCAAAATGTAATTCCCAACCAGCTAAAAATAGCCAGGTGGGGCATCCCTCTCCAACATGCATCAATAAATAAGCTTAATTGCTCCCAAATGCAAAATGCAGCACCCTATTCCAAGGTGGACTTTGACTAGTCAAACGTAACTCCCCTTACAAGTAACTCCTCATCTATGATGCATCAAAGATGATCTGACAGGTAACAATGACTATCATATGTAACCCACTTCATCGATGGAGATCATAAACGTGTTATAAACAAGCTCAAAAGTGTTAAGGCTCTCCAAGTTTCCTATCCAAGCGGCACACCCAAATTGGAGGGAAAATCAATTTTGCAGTTGAAATGCAAGGATTACCTAGGAGCCCAAAGTTAGCACCAAAACACACAAACCAAAATAAAACACACAAGTTTTTATTTAATTTTGGTGATGCTGATTGCTCAAACCCCATGATGCTCCTGCATCACTTTCATTTGATATGCCCAAAGATATCAGAAATCGATCATGGTGCTGACTGTACAGTGGACTAAAGGAAGATCCAGCACCAGAGAAAACTCAAAGATTACACTATAGTAAACTTACTGGTGGGAACTTTGAAAGTATTAAGAATATATAATATACTGTCATCATAAGAAGCATCAGACCGAAGATAGAATAAGCATTGTGGATATGACAGCACATTAAAGTCAAATAAATTTGCCTACCTTCCTATTCCTTAGCCTCAAACCCTTGCCCATTGATTTCTCCTGAAGAGTCTTGATTTCTGAGCTGATTGACCCTATTTCTACCTGCAAAAGCAAACACACTTTCAAATATCAGGTAAAGAAATATAAAAGCAGCTATCAAAAAGTCCAAAACTACAGAATACATAAGCCCACCATGGTACTATGAAAACTAACCAATTACAAACGAGTCACAAGATTAAAAGTGATACTAAAAGTCCAAACTACAAGACAATGTAAGAGTGAAACTGCAGATTGAGTACTCAAACTTGGCTGAAATGCACTAAACAATACAAAGTCACTCTATGAGATTAACTATCATGACTCAGAAATTATAATAATTTTAAACTAATAATATCTATGTAAAATAAAAAAATGGAAGCGGCGTGGGAGCAAAATTTTGCAAAGCAGTTTGGTGGTGTAGCCCATCATGGCGGACAAGGGACGGTGAAGGGCATTGCAGGTGAAGATTGGGGTGAAGGCAACAATCATGGAAGCTGGGCACGCGAAGCAGAAAAGGAAATTTCCCCTGATCAGATCAGGGCAAGGGCGATCAATGAACCGTGGCGAGTGCGCAAGGAAAAGGAATCCATGGACCGGGGTCGGGGTGGTCGGAATAGATGGCAAGGAAGGCAAAGGCAAGTCAATTATGATTTTGGAAACCAAGGTCGTTGGGACGAAAGGAATCAAAGAGGAAGTGGCAATGAGAATGGTAGGAATGGGAACTGGAACCCTAGATGGAGTGGCAACCATGTTAGGGTTCCCATGAGAAGTGATAGGTGGAAAAACAGGGAAACACCAATGAATGGTGGTCTCAATAACAATTGAAACAATGGAGGAAAGGCAAAAAATGGTTTCAGGAAGACAATGGTACTAAATTCCGACAAGCTAAAAGTGGAAAGGGATCGTCTCGAGCAGCTGGGTCTCCAAGCAAAATGGTATGGTTTAAATCTCAATTGGGACAGTTTTATCAAATGGTGGCAAGAAAAATGGGGCAAAGAAATGGAATTCAAAGCCTTGTCGAATGGGTACTTTGTGGTGATTTGTCCCTCAGTGGCAATCAGAGCTGAAATTGAAAATGGCACCTGGTTAATGGATGACAATGGTTTCTATATTTGCAGATGGATTGCGATATTTGACCCTTCCCGGCACAATATGGAGAAAATCCAAGAGTGGTACAAAATGTCAAATCTGCCCCTGGAGTTCCAAGCACCTAGCATCCTAGAGGAGATAGACAACCATCTGGGCAACTTTATCTGCGTAGAAGAGTGGTTGGAAGTTGATGGCATCAACACCTATGTAAGAGTATGTGTAGAAAACAATCCAAACAGTCAACATTGGTGGGAGATAGAAATTTTCACTAAATGGGGTAATTGGACTCAAAATCTTGCTCTGGACTTCCATCCCAATGGATTGTTGGTCAAAATTTTGGGTTGGCGCATGCAGTCCATGGCGGCAAGTCATGATAGTTCTTCCCATCCTTCCAATCTAGATGTTGGGAGTGGCCAAGAGAAGGCGGAGTCAGTAAAATCATCAAGTCAAATGGAGGATGTGGGGCTGGAAGTTGACCCAGCTCCGCACTGGAAGACACTCTACGAACACTAGGAGCTCAAAGGAGGGAGTTTAACCAGAGGGTGGCAGCGGCGGTTGATTTCTTAGGAAATCAAATTAGGGAAGATCTTAACTCTCTCACGGAGGTTGGCAATTAGCTGGTCGAATTGGCAAAAGCTGCTAAGAGTGGGTCTATCAACATTGAAGGTGTGGATATGTTTAAGGATTGGATTGATGGCCCTAATCTGGAGGAGATGGATGTTAAATAGATGGAGCAGGAGGACATGCATAAATCGGACAAAAGACAAAAGACCTCTCAGCCTGGGCAGCCCGAGCCCAGCAAGTTGGGCATTTGCCAAAAAGACACTCTAAAAACTTTGTCAGATTGTGGAGACTACAAGAAGCGAGGAAGAATCCCCAATCAAGAAAAGCTAAAGTGGGATGGAGAAGCATCCGGCCAGCTAAAAATCAATGCGATGTTGAAAGTAGGGAAGGGGGATGCCCTCCTGAACAACAATGAAGCTTTTAACCTAGAATGTTAGGGGCTTAAATGCCCCTAACAAACAATGCCTAACTAGGCATCACATAGACAAATTTCAGGTAGATCTATCCATGTTGCAGGAGACTAAGCTAGAAGGGAAAAAAGCAAATTTTGACAAACAAATGAGGCTATGGAAAATGCTAGGCGTGGATGTAGCAGGCTCTTCTAGTGGTCTTATGATACTCTGGCGGCCTCAGTTAGTGGTTGTTGAAGAAGTCGAGGCACACAGAAATTGGGTGGCTTGTAAGGTAAGGAGTCTTATCTCCAATTTATGCTTTTTACTTATCATTGTCTATGGTCCAGTAAATTGCATTCAAAAAAGGCAAATCTGGAGGGAATTAGATATATTCTATAGCAATCTAGGGTTGGAAACTTGTATCATTGGAGGGGATTTTAATGCAATCTTGAGAGCGGATGACAAAAAGGGTGGGGTTAGTAGGAAAACACAATCCCAGCTAGATTTTGAGCAATTTGTGGAAAGAAATTTGTTAATGGAGGTCCAAATGAGCAATGGTAAATACACCTGGACGAATCGACAGCTAGGTTTTAGCAATATTGCAAAGAAACTTGATAGATTTTTCTTCAAAGGAGATATATGCTCCTTCCCCTTCACTCTAGATTGCAAGATTTTATCAGGGTCTGGGTCAGATCATTTTCTTGTGGCTCTAGAGGTTGTGGGGGAAAGGGAACTTGTGAGATGCCCCTTCAAATTCGAAAAGATTTGGTTCAAAGACACGAATTTTTTGGATCTCATCAAACGCTGGTGGTTAGAATGCAATCCAGGGGGTGTCAAACTTTTCAACATTGTGGCTAAGTTGAAGGCAGTAAAACAGAACCTCAAAAGAATGGAACCAAACCTGCTTCAAGAACATCTTTGAAGAAAAGCTAATAACAAAGGAAGCTTTACAACTTCTTTCGGAGAACATAATCAAAGAGAGAATGGACAATCAAAGCTTCCTAGAGGAAAAAGAGCTCTTGAGCAAACTTAGTGATCTTCTGGCCAAAGAAGAAATTTTTTGGCAGCAGAATTCTAGGGAGGTATGGTTACAGGCAAGGGACAAAAACACAACTTTTTTTCACAATTCAACAAAACTTCGCAGGGAAATCAACAAAATTTTATGCCTCAAAGCAGCTGATGGTAAGATTATAGACAACATTGATGAAATCAAAGCGGTCACAATTGATTTCTTTCACAATCTACTCAACGACTGGAAGGGCTCAAACCTGGCAACTCATAACAAGCTTCTGGGAGGTATACCTCATTTGGTAACAAATGCTCAAAATGAAATGTTAAACAACAAATTCTCTGAGCAAGAAATCAAGAGGGCTCTATTCCTACTCCATCCAGACAAGGCGCCTGGCCCAGATGGTTTCCCGACTGCATTCTTCCAAAAGTATTGGGATATTGTGGGAAAGGAGATTACTCCAGCTATAGAAGACTCAAGGAGGACTGGAAAAGTTTTAAAGCAAATCAACAATACTTTTATTGCTCTATTTCCAAAGAAAGAAAAGCCTGAGCACCTGGAAGAATATAGGCCAATTGCTTTGTGCAACACGATTTATAAGATCCTGGAAAAGGCGGCTACTAATCGAATTAAATAAGTGTTGCCCAACATTATTTTAGAAGAATAGACGGGTTTCGTTCCAGGCAGATCTATTTTAGATCGTGTAATTATAGCACAGAAAGCTATTCACTCCATCCAGGAGCTAAAAAAACCAGCTATGTTGATTAAACTTGATATCAAAAAGTCCTACGATAAGGTGAATTGGCGTTTTTTGTTCAAAGTCATGGAGGCCTTTGGCTTCTCCAAGGAGTGGCTTAATTGGATTTTCAGCTGGATTGCCTGCCCCAAATGTTCAGTTTTCTTGAATGGTACTTCGGAAGGATTCTTCAATGCTTCTCATGGTTTAAGGTAGGGCGACCCCCTTTCTCCATTTCTATTCATAATCATAGTGGAGGCTCTTGGGCGAGCTATTGGTAATGCGAGAACCAACGGGTTGATTTCAGGCTTGCAAATTACCAGTGCTATCCTTGAAGTAACCCACCAACAGTTTGCAGACTACACAATGTTGTTTGGTGTTGCTCAGGAAAGGGAAGCAAGAAACTTTAAAATCATTTTAGATAGCTACTCCTTGGCCTCGGGACAAGAGGTTAGTGAAGCCAAATCTAAGGTCTTCTTCTTCAACATCAATGCTAGGAGGGAAACACAGATTCTAAGGATTTTGAAATTTAAAAAAGGGAGACTACCCTGTAAATACCTGGGACTTCCTTTGGCAAAGGGGCTTCAACCAGGAAAGTTATGGGAGTCACTAGTAGAGAAGGTGAAAGTTAGGTTGGAAAGTAGGAAAAGTCGTTGGTTGTCGTGGGCTAGTAGGCTCACTATGCTCAAATCTATTATTTCTGCCCTAACAACCTATATGATATTGTGCCTTCCGCTATCAGCAAGTGCAAATAAGATCTTAAATCAGAAAATGAAGGATTTTTTCTAGCAAGGAAATTCAAAGCAAAGAAAATTCCCCTTGATAAAATGGAAGGTGTGTGATAAGAGAATAGCAGACGGCGCTAGCTTGAAGAATCTCATTTTGCAAAACAAAGCTCTAGGGGGGAAACTGGTATGGGCAATACACACTAAGCGTGAGCTTTAGTGGGTCAAAATAATACGGGCAAACTATTTAGATGAGGAAAACAACATTTTCACTTCCAAATCTTTGCCAAGAGGCTCAAGAATATGGAATTTTATTAAGGGTTGCAGAGATTTGATATCAGATCACCCAACTTGGGAAATTAAAGATGGCCGGACTACATCCTTTTGGGAGGACTCCTGGGAAGGTGGTCAGAAGCTGATAGAAAGAGATGATTTAGAAGAAGTCAAAAGGTATACTAAGCAAGTATGGGGGGATAAGGTAAGAGACTATCTAGTTGTCGATAACCAATTTGGTTGCCAAAGCTACCAATGGCATAGCATCCGAGATTCAAAACTAGAGGAGAGATTGGTGGTGGCATAAGACATATTGAGAAGCAGAAGTATTAATATCAGAGTAGAGGAGGACACTCTTAGGTGGAATGCCTCAACAAAAGGGGAATATAATTCTAAAGATGGTTATTTAGTCCAGTCAAAGAACAATGAGGTGGCCTCTGTTCTACCTATTAAATTATGTTGGAACAAGGCTTGCCTACCAAAGGCTGGAATCTTCACGTGGGCTGCAGTTCAAGGAAGATTTCTAACTGCTAACAAGTTCAAGAAAATGGAATATAATGGCCCATCGAGGTGCCCTCTCTGCAAGAGGGAAGAAGAAGATGGGGATCATCTGTTTTTGAATTGCTCCTTCATGCAAAGTTGTTGGCACTGGTTGCTAACAAAACTCCAATGGCAAACAGTATTACCAAACACCCTACTTGAATTACTAAAAAGCTAGCCAATTACACATCGGCAAGCAATGGTTTGCTACCTTTGGATTGATAGCCCATCGATACTCATCTAGGAATTATGGAAAGAACGGAATAGGCACATCTTCCAGGAAAAGGAAGTTCTGCTACAATCCCTTTTGAACAAGATTGAAGTATGTATTGTGGAACTAATAAACTCGAGTCGCAGACATGAACCCCAAAAAGTTAAACTTCACGAAATGGTATGCTAATATGAGGCAATCATAGCCAGGTCTGAAGGTGCCACCCTTTGTGGGGGATGGGGGTTCATCAACTAAATTGGAAAGAAGCATGGTGTGTTGGTCCCCCCCTGAGGTAGGCTGGCCAAACTGCATTTCGACGGGGCCTCCAGAGGTAACCCAGATACCTTTGGGGCCGGTTGTATTGTAAGGAACTGGAACAGCAAAATCTTGGGCAAATTGGTGGCTCCTCTCTCAATAGGAACCAACAACAAGGTAGAATACCAAGCACTGATTCTAGGTCTACGACTGTGTAAGGAACTAGATCTAAGAAAGGTGGTGATTGAAGGGGATTTTGCTCTAGTCATTATTTCATTGTGCTCCAAGAAGGTGCTCAATTGGAAGTTAGGTGCCAAGCTTGAAGTGGCTCTCAGTATAATTGACAATTTTGAATCGGTAATGCTAAACCATATTTGGCAGGAAGGCAACATTGAGGCAGACATCCTATCCAATAAAGGGGCGGAAGGCATATCCATTAAAGAAATTGGAAGTTAAACAAACAAAAGATTCCTTGTGGGTAGCAAGACTCAGTGGCAAGTCTCGATATCTCGACAAGTGCTTGGCTTATCACCAGGTGTGTTTGGAGTTTGTATCAGGCCATCCTGCCACCCCGCGACAGTGTTTGAAATGGTTGGCGGGTGTGCGGTCCATCCCGCCCCCCTACAACAGTGTTTGAAATGGCTGGCGGGTGTGCAGGCCACCCCACGACAGTGATTGAGGAGGCTTGCGGTGGTGCGGTATAGATCCCATCGTCCCGCAATGGTCAGATGAGATGAATGGTGTGTTGGCAGTAAAGCTTCGTCGAGGAGACGAACACATATCGGTGGGACATAATAAATCATCCCCTTGATATCCCGATCAAGGCTACAAGGTTCGTCGGTGAGACCTCCTTATATCGATGGGAGGCGTTACACGGTCCCTCGATATCTCGACATGTACTCGGCTTATTGCTATGTGTGTTTGGAGTCTGTATCAAGCCATCCCGCCATCCCACGATAGTGTTTCAAATGGCCGGCAGGTGTGTGGGCCATCCCACCACCCCATGATGGTGATTGAGGAGGCTTGCGGTGGTGCGATATAGATCCCATCGTCCCACAATGGTCAGATGAGATGAACGGCGGGTTGGCGGTAAAGCTTCGTCAGGAGATGGACACATATCGGTGGGACATAATAAGTCGCCCCTTCGATATCTTGATAAAGGCTACAAGGTTCGTCAGTGAGATCTCCTTATATCGGTGGGAGATGTTACACGGTCCCCTCGACATCCCGATAGGATGGAGCGGTATGTTTATCGGAGTGACAGTGTGGTCACGAGAACAGTTTCCTGGGTGATTAAGGCTTCCATGCTTTAGTAAGTTTGTAATTACAGTCCTGTATGTTGCCTGGTAGGGGTTTAGTGTGGTCAGTCAGTAGATAGATGGTATAGTGGTATTGAAAGGTTAAGTGGTTTTGTTCATGCTCTGGTTATCGGGACTGGGTGATTGGCCATAGCAGACTTCATGTGCATTTTGCTACTTCTTGCTTAGCAGACATACAGTAAAATCTTTTTGATATCAATATGTAAACCTATTACGAATCAAAAAAAAAACTATCATGACTCAAAGATCAGGGTGCTTAATAGAAGAGAAATAAGTTGGTAGGTACACAGCTTCAAGGGTTGACACAAAGGTCATAATGAGAAAAATTATCGCATGTATAATTTCTAAGGATTGGCATATAACTTTCAAAATCACTATTAACAAATCAATAATAATACGATACATAACCCACAAAGAAAAAATCTAAAGGTCATAATTCATAAAGATGAGTTGATAAATAACAAATGATGACAATGGTATAGGAATAAGCACTTTAACCATGGTAATAGATCAAGTGACAAAGTAATTCAACTATGCCTCAAAATTAGTATTTTATTGTTCAGAAAAGGATGCTGAAATCAATTTTATAAATTGGATTGAATCTAATCTGAGCCTGCCCAAGTATTACACAATAACAGAAGACTACAACAAGCAAAGTATAAACAAAAGACTCATGGCATTATTTTCAAGCTTCATATGTCACAATCTAACAAAATAACCACTGGAATTGATATGGCCCATCTAAGTGCACCAAGGTTGACAAATTTCAAACTGGGGACTTGTTTCAAGGAACTGTTGACCAGATCACAATAAAGACAACCATACACAATCGTTAGCTTCACATGGAGTGAAGAATATCTTAAAAACGTTCAGCATATGATGCCAGCCAACAATTATGTCAACCATCCATTTCAAGAAGATCAAAATATGACAGACATCATCTTTCAGAGTAAGGGAAACCAACCCACAGACAGGCTGATGACCAACTGCAGACATTTTATTTATTATAATTAATTTATGCTTCCTTCTTGTTAGCTCACTAGAAGGCTGATTCATGTACCAAGGCTGATAGACAAGAAAGAAGAAAGAGTCAACTATATAATGAGGCCAACTGTCAGATGATAAAAGGTTGACCCTACAAAATTGAAAAATGGCATGACTGTATTGGCTCCCCCATGATTATTACAGTGTTTCTCTCAGTTTTGGGGACAATGGAATGGATTTCAGGAGGACAATTTTTTTCCCAGATTTTGTGGACAGTGTGTAATTACCCATAATCCGGATCAATCAAACTCTGGTTTATTTCTTATTGGATTGACAAAGGTTGTCATCCAATATTATTAAGGTAGATAACTGAGTTTCCAAATTATAAATGGAATGGGATGAACTATAGTGTTATTAAAGTAGATAACTGAGTTTCCAAATTATAAATGGAATAGGATGAACTATTGTGTATAACACTTTTTAATTCTATTACTGTAACTTTCCAAAAGTATTTATGATATAAATTCTGAATAAGGAGTTTGATTCCGCTATTTGTTCAACAATGGAATTTTTCCTAGACAATATAACGTTGTTCCTGATATATTAATTTAAAATCATGTGATTATATGTGCAGGAGGCTAGTTCTCTATCACATTGCTGTTTCTAAACTTTAGGTTGTTTGGAAGCACCTGTTTTAGGCTTTTAGCCATAGCATCAAGGCAGTGAACTGTTTGATAAAATGCTTTGGTAAACATGTATGAAAAATGTGGTAGCATAGACAAGGCAGTGAACTGTTTGAAAAAATGCCTCAACAAAACATGGTCTCATGGTGATGGAATGCCATGACAATCCATAGCAATTTGCTTGTCATGGCATTCCATCACCATGAGACCACATTTCTTTGAGGCATTTTTTTCAAACAGTTCATTGCCTTGTCTATGCTATTTGCTTACTATTATGCTTTGATAGATTTTTTCCAAGCATCCATAGCTTGTTCAAAATCACCTGTTTTAGGCTTTTAGCCATAGCAGCAAGGCAATGAACTGTTTGATAAAATGCTTTGATAGACATGTATGAAAAATGTGGTAGCATAGACAAGGCAGTGAACTCTTTGAAAAAGTGCCTCAAAGAAATGAGGTCTCATGGTATTTTGATTGTCATGGCATTCCATCACCATGAGACCTCATTTCTTTGAGGCACTTTTTCAAAGAGTTCACTGCCTTGTCTATGGCTTGTCATGGCATTCTATAAGACCACATTTCTTTGAGGCATTTTTTCAAACAGTTCACTGCCTTGTCTATGCTATTGCTTACTATTATGCTTTTGATAGATCTTTTCCAAGCATCCATAGCTTGTTTGAAAGCACTTGTTTTAGGCTTTTAGCCATAGCAACAAGGCAGTGAACTGTTTGATAAAATGCTTTGGTAGACATGTATGAAAAATGTGGTAGCATAGACAAGGCAGTGAACTGTTTGAAAAAATGCCTCAAAGAAATGTGGTCTTATAGAATGCCATGACAAGCAAATGCAATTGGCAGCTGCTCCTAGTTATTAAGTATGCAATGTGAAGCAATTGCATAACTGCTTAGGTCGACTTTGCAACAACTATATTGTAATTGAAATTTTGTCATCTATCAGCATCTAGTTATTAGTTATGCAATGTGAAGTAATGCTTTGAGTTTGAAAGATGTGCAATGCAATGTAATCAATGATATAAATATAAACTACAAAATTCTATTTTTTACAATTCATTAGTTAAATACTTTGTTTTATTTGCTCTCTATATCTCTATGCTATGGAAATGCCTTTCAATTTCAAAAAAAAATAGTTTTTGTCTTGTTCTACAACTTTTTGCACTTTTTTTTTTTTTTAATCCAATTTTTTCCCGATTTTTTCAAAAAATCTTATACTTTTGGTTTGCTGATTTTTTCCCCAAAAGATTTTTGCTGCTATGACCCAAACAAATCTGACCTGCAATCACCACCCAGAATGAACCAATGGGTTTTTGCTTTTTTAACATTTTTGTTTTAAGTTCTCATAGCTTGATTGGTCCACTTGAAAGCCTAACCCTAAACCCTAATTGGATCTCAAAACGACTTTAAACACAAACACATTTACCTCATTTTAAAAACAAAACACACAAACCAAATTCACTTGCCTCACTTTCATTCTTACTTGCCATTACACAAATAGAGCTGAAGATTGATCTTTGAAGGTTCCAAAGATGTTGCATTGCTATTCCTACACGTGTGTAAGAGCCCATTCATTGCCAAGGAGATTGTCAAAGAAACTTGTTGAATTGGAGGTAAGATTTTTTTTTTAATTCTTCATTTTTTCTTCTATGAACAAACTCTTTTCTTTTATTTTCCATTTTTATGTTTAAATGACTTAGGACATGTTTTTTTGCTTTCATTTGATAGGAATGTATTGCTTTTGGAACTTCTTGCCATTAGGATCACAATTATCTAGTTCTACCATCATGGGCCAATCCTACTTCAAAATAGATCCAAATTCACCTTTGTGGAAGTTTGTTGACATGACAAAGCAAGTTCCGAGTGGTGGGGAGTATATTTGGATTTGCAATGGGTGTGGTTTCAAACATACAAGCTCATATAGCCAGACGAAAGGCCATTTGTGTGGTATTTTTGGCATGGGCATCAAATCTTGCCTAAGCAAGGATGCATCTATCCCAACACTTAGTGTGTTCAAATATATTTGAGAGCATGAGCAAGCAAAATAAGTAGTTGCCTTTAGAGTAAATTATCCTTTAGCAAAGAGAGGATCCCAATCACAAACAACCCCCACTTCCTTATCTCTTAGCATCCTTGAAGTTGAGGTAGAGAGCCACCCATTTTTGGCCACATGAAGAAAAACCCACTACACATAAAAGAATGAAGGGGCCATTGGAAAAGGCATTTCAAAATAAATCCCAAGAGATTGTAGATCAATACATTGCAAGATGTGTCTATGCAAATGGGTTGTCTTTTAACATTGTTCGGGCAACATATTGGCAAGATGTGAGGAAAATTAATGAGAATCCAAAAGGGTACAAGGTTCCATGTTTTGAGGTGGTGTGTAGCACACTATTGACAAAGGAGTTATTGAATTTTCATTGCAGCCCATTAAGGATTTGTGGATTGAGAGAGGGTTATCCAATATTTCTAATGAATAGAAGGGTGCCAAAAATCAGCCATTGATCAATCTCAATGCAATGTCCCCTAAAGGTACAATATTTTTGAAAGTTGTGGAATGTGATGAGTAGATGAAGATGCAAAACTTATTGCTGACTGTAATGTCCCCGTTTTTAGCTCTACACTTTTCAGTGATTGATGGCCTTTTCCCGGTGCCCTGTCGGCTGTTTAGAGGTAGAATTAGGGTTCCTGACTGTTTGGTGGGTTCTTTTGAAGATTCGGGGTTTTGCTTGTTGGAGTTTGGGTGTTTGGATTCTGGATTCCTTCTGGGTTTTCAAAAAGCTTCACAATGGTGGCGCATGCGTTTCGATCAGGGTAACTTTCAGGATTTACTATTTTTAGTAAATTCTATTTTTGGCAGTGGACAGGCTAGTTTCAGTTCAGTTGATTCTCTCCTTCTGGCAGTTCAGTTGGTATTGATGTTTCTGACATTTTGGTGCATTTCTGGAGAGATAAGTATTTTAATTAAAAAATGTTATAATTTAATATTGGGACCCCTTGGCCTAATGAGACAACTTTATGTTGTTTTTAAAAAGGGGACTTTTGAGGGTGTTTATTTCATTAAGAAATATTTGATATTCTTAAGTCAAAAATGCTCAAGAAGAAAAGTACGCCATCCTTGGAAGAGCTTGATATTTTATTTTAAAATGATTTATATCTCACTTGAAATGGGATGCCACTTTATGCTTGGTCAATGGTCAAAACCTAAAAGCATCTTGAAGATAGGGCGCACCTTCCGGAAGCTTCTAGAGGGTCTTCTCAAAGTTATAAAAGGGAGCCTTGGGACTTCATTTCGGATTTTATGTCTTGAATATTGTTATGCTGCCGAAATGGTGCTGGAATTGCTTCGAGGAATGAATGCCTCCTAGCCTTGGCTCGACTTCATGCTTGAGAGATAGCATCTAGTGGAGAGGTTTGCTGGTTGTTGAGTGAATTTTGTAGTGAGGATTGCTTGTAGCACTTGGGTTTTGCATATGTAGTTCTGTTTCTTGCATTTTAGTAAATTTTTGGAGTTGCTGAAGTTATGTTGAATCTGTAGTTTCACTCATATCTTTGAAAATAAATTTATTCTCGTTCTAGGTATTAATCCTCTGTGTTTTTCTGCCTTGGGCGACCATGCTTGACAAGTATCAGATTTTATTATCAAGAATTGAATTTTCTCAGAAGAAGTCGCCCTTTCTTGAGGGCCGTACCATTCAGCCTTGCTTGGAAATTCGTGCCAAAATAATATGCAATGGTTTAGGTCAGTTTTCTGATTGTTATTTGGGCGCCATCATCTTAGGAAGCTATTGCATTTTGTTTGGGGTCTTTTGGTTGGGAATTGAAGGAGTTGTGAGTATTTCAATAGGGTTTTGTGTTGCTGGTTCAGTAATTTCAGTCCATGACCAGTTATATCAGTTTGCATAATATCAGTCATTTGAGTTGGATATGGGTGAGAAGTCATTGTGAGCATCTAGGAGACATTATATTTCATCACAGCAGTGATAGACTTTCTTAATCTATGGAGTTGATAGGCATTCTCTAATTATTGTAAGCTGAACAGTAGTACTGTCAGCAATCTTGCTACTTCTCTTATATTTCATTGTAATACCTGCTGGATAAGTGGAAGAGGCTAGCTTGCCGCCTATTTACTTTCAGTTAGTAGTTGTAGGGACCCTCTGACCATATGCTCGCCATCACTCAGCGCCATTCTTGGTTAGAGTTACTTCAGCTCATCTTGCATTGGATCCTCTGACCATATGCTCGTCTATCCTAGACGCATTCTTGGTTAGAGTTACCTTTTCAGTTTGCATCTGCATTAGATCTTCTGACCAATGCTCACACCTTGCCCACATCGGGATCCTGGTGTACATTCTGGTTAGAGTTACTTTCCGCATCGTTTTGGTTCAGAGCTAACCTTAACGGGTGCGTGTTGATTGTAATTGCATTTGAAAAACAAAAAAAAAATTGGTCCAGTTCTTTACATTGACATCCTCATACATGCCACTAAGGAAGTGAGATCTAAAAACATTATCCAAGTCAACCTAATGTAATGTTCCTTTTCAATCCATTCCAACATTCTTGGAGAGTTCCAAAACTCTTGGGAAACACCAACTTATTCAAAAAATAATTCTAACAATGGCAATGCATTTAGGAAACCAAGAAGAGTCCAATGGTTCTTTCCAAACGCAGTTTCGGCATTCTGGGAGCATTCCACAATTCTTGGAGATTTCCAATATCTTTGGAGGCTCCAACTTTTCCAAAAACCTTGGGATGTGTGGATAAAAGTAATTCAATAAATAATTTAAGTTGTCTTAAGGTGATTTTTTTTAAAAAGGCAACTTATGTTTGCTTATTTATTTATTTTAAAGAAGGGTGGCCTATGTCGTAAACTGTTTCTAAAAGAGGGCAAATAAGTGCTAGCACTAGGCATGAGGTACAAGTGACTTAAAAGGCTATTATTTAAAAAGTGACATTGAAATGGAGAATCAAAAGCGATATTTAATTAAAAGTTCTTGAAAAGTCACTTTATTTTATTATTAAAGAAAACAAAAAAAAATTGGAAAAAGAAAAAAGAAAAGCAACGAAAAGCAAAAGTACTTTTTGAAAAAGCAACAAAAAACTTTTTCTTGTTTGGAAGAAGCAAAAAAAATCAAAAAAGTGGAAAAAATGTTATAAAAAAAAGGGTTGGTATTGAAAAGAAAGGTTAGATTGAATATTGTAATAGAATTTTTTGTTGAGTAAGAACTTGAGTTCTTCTCATATTTCTTGAGAATGAAAACCCTCTTGAAATACCAATTTTGGGGACAACAACCTCCTAGCTGGATTGAGTGATTTCATCCAAAGATCACCAATGTGCTGAAGATGTTGGGTGTTGGGGACGAAAACCTTCATTATCTATTGGATTAATTTCATTAAAATATTGCCTTGGTGTTAAAAGTGAAGTTTTTTCAATTTGTGCTGCATGGTTAAGTTATTTTTCTCGTTGGTGTACAAGGATTATGTTACAAATTTCAAAAAGTATTTTGCAGATTTTGAGAATTTCCTTTAGCAATGTTGATGTTATAGCGGCGGGAGATATCTTTCTCTCAAATTTAAATGATAAATAATTAATAAGGCAAGTCGGCCTTAATTACAAATTATATTTTTTATTTCTTAAAGGTGACCGACCTATATGAAGAGACACCTTGTTTTGTATATAAGCAAGGAGAAGACTTGTCATTTAATCATCAATTTCAAAAACTCCAAGTTTGCACCTTAGCAGCAAATCAATTTCAAGGAGGATCATATTCATTTGTATCTTTGCATCAAGGAGTGATGCTATTATTCATTGTAATAATTCAGCCTTGAGTAAGGCCAGACTTGTAAGCAGATTTCTACTCTTATTTTATTCAATATATTGGAGATATATTTTGCTGGGTTTTTCTCCCTTGAGTAGGAGGGTTTTCCCAGGGTAAAAGTGTTGTGTTTATTGTTCATGTGTTGTTGTATTTCTGATTATTGCAAATCTGATCCTAAAACTAAGATGGTATTAGAGCAAGGTTTTGGAATATCCCGATCAGATTTGTCAAAGCAATCTGGGAATAGTGAAAGGAGGTGATTAAATAATATTGGAGACTTAGCAGCTTCGAGTCTTTTAAAGAATGAAATTGAATTGGTGATTGTGGTAATCGTGTATTATTCTACAGAGTCGTGATTTCTAGGAGGAGCTGTAAATTTGTTATCTTCTGCCTCTTTAATTCTACTTAGAAGAATTTTGTGTGGTAATTCTTGGAGCCGCTGAAATAGAAAGAAGAGTTTTGAAGACTTCAAATATTGGATTGGAATCGCATTTCTTGATGAACGTATATCCCGGGAGCTTGATATTGTCTTTATTCAGGAGCAGCTTGTTCTAGGTTGTGAATTTTCCGTCATTCAATATGAAGAAGCCGATTATTTTTATGAATGACAATCAATTGACTTGTCTTTAAAAGGGATATCGTGAGCTTTTTTTTTGAAAAATATAATAAAGCTATGATGTTTTGGAAGAGAGACGAAATTAAATAGAAGACTATTGGGTTCAACTTTTCAAAAAAGTCATCTAGGCGGACAGGTGTATTAAGAGCTGTCGTTGGGAGATTATGAACCTTATGAAGGAGCCACTTCATGGTATGAGGTCTGTCGAGCTTCAAGGAAAACATCTCATTCCTTAAACTGTCACTTCTTTAACCTTTGGGAGATTATGAACCTTTTGAACATTCTTCATTCCAGGAATAGCACCAACTCATGGGGTGTCGTGGAAAGGTGAAGTACTCATAGTCTTCCTATACTAATCCGCGTGGAGCTCGAGGCCGGGTTTAGCCAATTACAGGGCATTTCAAGTTCAATGCAAAGGTTTACGGAAGATGTTTCAAAGGATAAAATATGGTGGAAAGATATAAGTGTGTCGGGAGCTACTTCCATGAGCATGGGACGATTTACATAAAGCTCGTTTTATTGAAGATTCATAAATTTTCAAAATCGTGCCACGTTGAAATAATCGTATCTGGTCATATCGAGTCAAGACACCTGTCAGGGTCAATTTGTGAAATATGCTAACCAATTTTTTGCCACAATTTTTACACAATAACCAACACTTGGCCAATTTGATTTGCGTTAGCGCCAAAACCAAATCTCTATCAAAGCAACTCTAACCAAGAATGCGCCCTAAAACCACTTAAGGAAGAGGGGCGGGCATATGGTCAAAGGATCCCTAGGATCAATAACTCAATACTAAAACTGATACAACTGGAAATGGAAGATAAACTCCACGCCAAGAATGTGCACTCAAAATCCCTTTGAAGGCGAGGTGCTAACATATGGCGGAGTACTTATTACAAAATGAAAGAAACTTAGGCGGATAACCAGCCATAGAATTTTCAAACTAACTAATTCATCCGTTGCGGCGGGCATCCACTCATGAGTGGGGATTCACCACTTGACAGTGGGTACAAAAGAGATTAACATTCATTCTCCACACTGGCGGTAAACCATCCAGGGGTACTTAATGTGAAATTTTAACAAGTAATTGCAGCAATAACAATGGTTGGATTAGTACTACTAAATCTCAACCTTACAATCAAGGAATCTGCAAATTACAAGTATTACAATGATAGAGAATAATGCTAAGATGTAAAGAATGAATGCTTTACAATGTTTATCCCTCAAATGATGAAGTAAAGACCAAAAACAGAAAACTAATGCAATCTGATATAAAAGTCTGAGTTCTAGAAATTCTGATCAGCAAACAGAAAACACATGAAATGCTCATAACTTCATCAATATACCTTCAAATTGACTGAAACCTTTTGCAAAGGCTCTCTAGGAGTATGGTGCCCAAGAACAAGTCAGGAAATAGCATCAAATCCACCTCATTTATTTGGCACGAATCCCAATGTGCTTTGAGAAGGTACAGCCTAGCTGGAAGGGCAATTTTGCTATCAAAAATCAGGTTCTTTGAATTTAAATCTCATCTTCTATGAGAAGGGTCGCCCAATGTCAACAATCACGTAGCACAAATGCCCAGAATGAAATAAAATTTACTCACAAAGCTGTATACAAAATTCACTTTCAGCTGTAGATGAACCAGCAACTCAAAAATGATAATAAACTCCAAAATTCTTCAACAAATAGGCTCAATCTGCTAGTATGGATGAGAAGCAGCAATAAAACCAATTAGGTGTTGTCTTTCAAACACGAAATTGATTGGAATCTAGGAGGTAAGCATCCCTCGAAGAAATAATCACAATGTCATTTCGACAGCATAACTTTAGCAATTAACAATGAATACCAAATGTTGGAGCAAAGCTTCATATTTAAAGAGAATGAGATGACTCTTCAATTTCCCCTCATGGTACGCCAAAACTCACATTTGAAACTTTTCAAATTTCCAAAAGTTATTAATTCCTCCTCAAGATGGCGTCCACTTCATGGCAATTAAAACTTCATTAAATATTTAATTTTTCCTTTATGAGGGCATCCCCCTTCAAGTCCACCTTTTAAACACAACTTGAAATTATCATCCTAGGCCAAGGGGGTCAACAAAGAAACATAACATTAATTGCTTTGTATTAAATAATTGCCATCAAAAATTGCATTTTGGAAGCTATACCAAAAATACCAACTGCTCCAACAAGAAAGAACAACTGAAGTACTGCCAACAGGCCCACTGCCAAACATAGTATTTACTAAAAATAGTAAACACCAAGAAATGCCACAGAACCTCCAAGCAAAGGAAACCCTAATTTCACTTCTAATCAACCTACGGATTTCCGAAAATAGGTTATCAATCAAAGAAGAGCGTATGGCCAAAATGGGGACATTACAATTTGAGTTTCCACTGCTTGGCATCTGGAGCAGCAAATCATTCCATTGCAATAGATCTGAATCTTTAAGTGCAAAGATCAGGAAAGAACAATTATTGGATAGTGAGGAAGATTAGACAATAAAGAGATAAGTATTTCATACCCTTGAATAATGTTCATGAATCTTTTATGTAGTTATTAATTCATGCAATAACATTGGAATAGTGAATCATGGATGCTTCTAGCATTGGTATTTCTCTTCGGATAGTTTGATTCTATGAACTATTAGTAATCTCTCCAAAATATGCTTCCAAGACAGATCGAGGAGCAAAAGGATGATGAGAGATTGCATTCAAGGGAGGAAGAGCTTGATGCATCCTATGAGGAAGTCACGCAGGCTAAAGAATGGAGACACAACTTGCTGCCATGAGACTAAGTTGGTGGCACATAACTGGAGACATCTCTCGAAGAGGAAGAACCTATTCAGATTGTCATTGCGATCAATTTCTTCGAAGAGGAGGAATTAACATTTAGAGGGAGTCCGACAAACCAACAGAGGCAACCTTGGACGAGGAGGTCAGGAGGTTGATCCCAGTACTTGGAGCTTCAGAGGGAGTCACATCATCATGAAGACTTGTTGTAATGTATATTTCTCTGTGATGGAGAAGTATGAGGGGAAAGCCCTTGTAGTGTATATTTCTCTATGATGGAGAAGTATGAGGTGAAAGCCCTTGTAGTGTATATTTCTCTAAGACGGAGAAATATGAGGTGAAAACCCTTGTAGTGTATATTTCTCTGATACGGAGAAATATGAGGTATGAGCCCTTGTTCATCTCTGAGACTAAGATGAGATGTCATGTTGAGAGACTCCATGACGACATCACGTTGAGAGACTCCGTGATGAACCATTTGTACTTGTGTTTTTCCACACATGGGAGTAGCCATGGTGGACATCATGTTGAGAGACTCCATGACAACATCACGTTGAGAGACCCCATGATGGGCACTTGTGCACATGTTCTTTCTACACATGGGAGTAGCCATGGTGGACGTCATTTTGAGTGACTCCATGACAATATCACATTGAGAGACTCTGTGATGAACTCTTTTCCACAAATGGGTGTAGCTATTGTGGGTGTCATGTTGAGAGACTCTATGACATAGATATTTGAAAAGATACCTCCCTAGCTAAGAGGGAGTGTTGATGTTATAGCGGCGGAGATATCTTTCTCTCAAATTTAAATGATAAATAATTAATAAGGCAAGTCGGCCTTAATTACAAATTATATTTTTTATTTCTTAAAGGTGACTGACCTATATGAAGAGACACCTTGTTTTGTATATAAGCAAGGAGAAGACTTGTCATTTAATCATCAATTCAAAACTCCAAGTTTGCACCTTAGCAGCAAATCAATTTCAAGGAGGATCATATTCTTTTGTATCTTTGCATCAAGGATTGATGCTATTATTCATTGTAATAATTCAGCCTTGAGTAAGGCCAGACTTGTAAGCAGATTTCTGCTCTTGTTTTATTCAATATATTGGAGATATATTTTGCTGGGTTTTTCTCCCTCGAGTAGGAGGGTTTTCCTAGGGTAAAAGTGTTGTGTTTATTGTTCATGTGTTGTATTTCTGCTTATTGCAAATCTGATCCTAAAACTAAGAAGCAAGAGGTCTCATTCCTTGCTGGTCATACCTTCCTTATTATTTTGACCAACGAAAAGGTTTTTAACTTGCTGTTATATTTTTTCTACCAGCCTACGTTTGCAAGCTGTACACTTTCTATCAAGTATTTGGAGTTTCGGTAATGATTTATGGGAGCCATCACTTTGGAATTTGTGGTACCAAGTTCATTTTCAAACCTATATATGACTGGAAATTATATCAGTTTGATATTATTACTGAATCTTGGTGTTTGGGTGAGTTTTAATGACATGTGTACTTACTATACCAGCAATCATAATACTCAGTTTCAGACCTGTAACTAATCTGATTTTAATTACAGTTTTATTTTCAATTAGTTTCCTTGTGTTTAGGTCTGCTTTTTGGATTCTTGGAGTGTGTTTACAGCTGGAGATCAGTTGGGGTGTGTTGGAGTGCATCCGAGTAGTGGCTACAATTGTGTGGATGGTGTTTCTAGTGAGTATCAGCAGTGCATTAGTCTGATTTTTGTGATATCAAACCTACATCTATCTCTTGCATCAACTATTTGTGGTACACTTCAGTTGGATTAATGATTTGATGTGGTGGGAATGATACTCTATATTTAATCTAAGTCTTTGGGGGCAAATTTATGTGCTAGCAATAGTGTTATAAGTTTGATCAGAATTATAAATCAATCGTTGCAGTAGTTTCATGTTATTTTGTAATGCATTACATGATCGTTAATCTTGTAAACCTTGGATAATAGTACCACCGGAGGATTCAATATGTATGCATTCATATATAATTTGTAAACTTCGGATGGTTTAACCGCCAAAGAGTTTTAATTTGTATGCATTTCATTTTGTAAAACTGGATGGTTTACCGCTAGTTATTATAGCATTTCATTCAGCCCATTTTCGCATTGAACAAACTGGCATTATCGACCATTTTGGTCTTAGCCAAGCTTAGACATTCTTCCAATGACTTTCTTTGTATTCACACAATCCGCCAAAGAGGTGTTGATTAGGCCGGCTATGCCCCCTATGTGTTATGGTCGGCTTGCCGCCATATCTTTGTAATTGCATTCATTCAAAATAGCTATGTGGTTGGAAGCATTGTATTCTCTCACCTTGTCCACTCTGAGATCTTGGTAATCAAAAAGTGTTGAAGACATTACATGTGCATCTCTTATTGCAAAAAAAAAAAAAGTAGGGTGGATTGTTACAGTGGTATCAGAGCTGATGATCTTGCCAACCTGTTGGGAAGCTAACATCTTCTTGTCAGATCTTTAATTGCATGACATACTTTTATTAGTGCATTAATATTCAAAAAATTGCATAAAAGTGTTCAATGGCTAAATTTCAATTTCAATAGTTGAGTTTCAGAGGTTTGTCAAAGGCTTGATTCTTCCAAGTTGTAAATAATGGCATCATTCAGTGAAGAAGATGTGGGAGAAAAACTTTATAGAGCAGGTAAGATACTTGACCACATGCCACAGTCAAAGGTTGATCTACTTTGCATTTTGGAAGAAGTGGAGAATTGTTTATTTATGATAGATCAGTTAAACTCAATGAGATTGCAAAATGTTGTGACTCCATTAGTGAATTCTTCAGTTAAGCCAAAAAATTTGAAACATCCAGATGAGGAGGTAAGACTTGCAATTACTTTTTCTGTTAATGAAATTATAAGAATAAGAACTCCACAAGATCCGTATAATAGCAATATTATGAAAGAGGTAGTTTAGCTGATTATAGAAAGTTTCCAAGGGTCGAATGATATCAACAATCCATCTTTGGCTAAAAGGATCATTATCCTAGAAACTATTGTAAAAATCAGATCTTGCATTGTTATGTTGGATCTTGGTTGTGAAGATCTTATTCTTCAAATGTTTCAACATTTATTGGCTGTTGTTAATGACAATCATATGAAAAATGTTATATCTTCTATGCTGACCATCATGACTTTGATTGTGAATGAAAGTGATAAAATTCCACAACCACTCATATCTATTCTATGAGCTGTTTTGAGGAAAGAACGGACTACTTCTTCAGTTGCACATAGGTTGGTTAACAATGTTGTCAAACAATGTGAACAGAATTTGATGCAATATTTATCATCACAAGATGCATCCATAAGAGAGGAGTACAGGATTTTTCATGACAATGTTGAGATGAAAGGATATTCTGATTTGGAGTTTGCTAAATCAGCAACTAGTGATAAGTCATATGAAGGTATCGAATTTGTTGATGATTCATTGTTTGAGCATAGTGTTGTCATACCATCTATTCAAAAAGTTTGCAAGGCACCAATTAGAGAGGTTGTTGACTATGAAGCTAATTTTGAAGATGATATTGTTCTTACAAATGAAGACAAATCAGAAACCTTATTGTACGATGAGCAAAGTCAATTTGCTGATTTAGATCAAAAGCCTAGAGGATTGTAAGAATTGAAGAATCAATTTTTTGGTCATAGAAGAGAAAGTAGTACAAGGTTTGACAAGAATTGATAGCACACACAACTTCATTGAAGACCTCATTTGGAAGGCTCAAGTTGAGAAGAGACAGAAAGGCATTGAAGGAGGATCCACTCTTGCAAACTCGCAAACTGTCAAAGATGTTTTGGAATCAATGAAATCATATTAACTGCAATTGCTTTTAGACAGGGATCATACCATCAAGTTTGTAGAAGAGACCCTTGATGAATTGAAAGGAAAAAAGAAAGAAGTTGATGAACTCACCTTTGAGCTTAAATCAACAAAGGTTTCATTTGAAAGTACCCAACACTTCTAGAAGCAAAAAATCAGCTTGATGTTACAGAACAATTCGGAAAACAAGCGAATGAGAAAAGGGCTAAAGAAATCAAGCAGGTGATTGATGAACTTTACAGGCTCCAAGAAGATTTTTATTTAGAACAGTTTCCTAGGTTTGCAGGTCCAGAGTTCGGACAATAGGAAAATTGGTTTAAACAAGATGGAAATAACTTCCAAATTTTTGATACCCCACTCTTTGAAATTGATGCAAAATTGTCTCTTGATAATCCATTTTTTGTGATGAATGTTGGGACACTTCCTAATTCTAAAACATAGCAAGTGACAATAACAAGATATGGGATCCAGGTGTAGTTTTCAAGCATGAGTTAGATGTTATTTCCAATACTGGATGTGGTTTTCAACTTGTTAAAGTTGTCGAATCAGCAACTAATGGTGAGCAATTTGATCATCTTTATGATTATAGCTTCAACTATGAAAGTATTGTTCCTAATGAAGAAACCTCAAGCACCATCAAAAGATCTCTAGATGAAGCTCACATGAATATTAGAGTAGCACAACATAAGCATGATGGAGCTACTTTATTGATGAGTATGTATGTGAGAGTACATCAACAAGGATTGATGAAGATTAATAATGATGAAAGGAATGTACTAGGGAGGATTATGAATCAAAAATTCAATCTTAATGCTGCTGTCATCCTTCCAATCATCCGCCACACGATTTTAATTGCATACATACAAGCAGATTGGCAAGAAATTTCAGTCAAAAAATGGAGCATTTTACAATTAATGACTTTGAGGAAGGAATTTTCAACTTTAACAAAGGAATTTTCAATCATTAGAATGCTCATATTTCTTGTTAGTGCAAGAAGATTTAACTTTTGCAGCTGCTGTTCCGTTACCAGTTTGCTAAACTTGATATAATTAGATTATAAGTAGAAAATTTCTGAATTGAGTAGCAGCAAGATTAATTCCTTTGAGTTCAGCTGAAAAGAATGAATATTCCAGCTAACATAGCGTCAATTCGGATGGAAAACCAAGTGATTCATGGTTGTATAGAGTTCTTTTCAGCTAGTACACAAGCTGATTTGTGTCCTTTCTTGGAAGGAACAATCTACAACATCCTTGATAAAGATCCTTTTCAATTTTGCAAAGAATTGTGTTGTGGATTTTAATAGATTATCTTTGGAGCTAATTCAGGACATTAGATTGCCACATGATTATGACCATCATTCAAAGAATCTTGAAATAAAAACAATGAAACTACACAGATTTTCAAATTTATAAGTGGCATAATGGAAACATGGTAGAGAAAGGCAGTTTTGCAGGAAGATCATTGAATTCTTTCAAAATATTGTTGTTCTTTTAGCAAGAAGAGTGAAGGAGGTTTATTTTGCAGGTATGATGTAACATAACATATCAAACAAGAGGATTCACAAACCTTCTAGATTGATTTGGGACCCTAATTCTTGCAAAAGGGTTCACTTGGAAGGAGTCAAACGATTGAGTTGGCATTGCTTGAGGACAAATGATTTTGAGGAGGAAGGACTTGTAATGTCCCTTCTACAATCCATTCCAACATTCCTAGAATGTTCCAGGATTCTTGAAGAAGACTTATTCAAAAATAAATTATAACAATGGCGGTGAGTTCGGGAGACCAAGAGGAGTCCAATGGTTCTTTTTTAATGTAGTTTCGACATTCTAGAAGCATTCTACAGTTCTTTGATATTTCCAACATCCTCAGAGGCTCCAACTTTTCCAAAAACCTTGCAATGTAAGGATAAAAGTAATTCAATAAACAATTTAAGGTGTCTTAAGGTGATTTTATTTTAAATAAGCAACATATGTTTATTTATTTATTTATTTTAAAGAAGGATGGTCTACGTTATAGAGTGTTTCTAAAAGAGGGTCAATAAGTGCTAGCACTAGGCATGAGGTACCAATGCCTTAAAATGTTATTATTTAAAAAGTGATTGAAATGGAGAAAAAAAAGTGATATTTAATTAAAAGTATTCAAAAAGTCACTTTATTTTATTATTAAAGAAAAAAAAACAAATAAACAAAAAACGCTTTTTCAAAAAGCAACAAAAACAAACAGTATTTTTTTTGAAAAAAAAACAAAATAGCAAAAAAACTGTTCTTTTAAGAAAAAACAGCAAAAAAACTATAAAAGGAGGCAGGGTTATCAAGAAGAAAGGTTAGACTAAATATTGTATTTGTATTTTTTGTAATGTCCCCGATTTAGCCCTACACTCTTCAGTTTTAGCCTTTTCGAAACATATAGGCTAAGCAGTTGTGCAAATTAGGGTTTCCACTTTTATAGGAGGTTTCTGTGGGCTTTTGAAGGCTTGCATGAAGGAGTTTGGAAGAGTGCTTTTGGGAGCTTTATGGGTTTTTGGAGAGCTTCAGGATGTGGTGACATGCATGTTAAGAAAACAACATGCATTTATGGCAGATACTTTGCATGCAAGAAAGGTTTTTGGGTTTTTCTGGGTTTTTAGAGAGCTTCAGAATGGTGTAACATGCAACTCCAACTAACAACCTTTCCAGGAACTTACTATTTTTAGTAAGTCATGATGGTTGCCCGGTTTCTGCTCAAAAGGCATTTGGGAACACTTACTATTTATATCAATTTGCTATTTTTAGTAAGTTCTATTTATAGCAATGTCACCCTAGCAACAGTTCAGTCATCTCCAGTGATCTTTCCATTTTTGGCAATAAGGCAATTCAATTTGAGCGTTGGCTTCTTCATTCCTCTTGGAGCTAAGTTTCAATACTTAGTCAATTTTCAATGTTGCTTTTTGGACCTCGTGCCTAGGTGAATGACTATAAGTTGTTTGGGAACACTTACTATTTATAGCAGCTTGCTATTTTTAGTAAGTTCTATTTATGGCAATGTCACCCTAGCAGCAGTTCAGTCATCTTTCCATTTTTGGCAATAAGGCGATTCAATTTGAGTGTTGGCTTCTTCATTCCTCTTGGAGCTAAGTTTCAATACTTAGTCAAGTTTCAATGTTGCTTTTTGGACCTCGTGCCTAGGCGAATGACTATAAGTTGTTTCTAAATTGGGGCCATGTCTTGGACGCCTAAGTGGAGAAGTTTAATATTTTTCAAAGTTCAATTAAAATGTTTTTCCCTTGGACGCCTAGGGGGGGAGATAGTAAAGTATTTTTAATATTTTAAAGTGCCCCTTTGAGGAAGCTGAAGAGTTTTCTTCTTGGGAGTTACAAGTTGTTTCATTTGCTCATTGAAGCTTATTTATTCAGGCCTTCTTCCTTCTTTCTCATCTTTGGAAAATTTGATAACGAAATGTTGTTGAATTGAATTTGGAGCCGCTTCAAGGAGAGCCCTCCCAGCACCTTTTCTTCGCCATTCTTCGGGCTTGAAACGATAGCTTCCTAGATGGCATTCTAAAGACCGCGCTTCACTCAAGAGTGCGGATTGAGCTTATTCTTGTTTGCTATAGCAGATTGTTGTTGTATAATCTATTATTTCTAATTATTATAGGTAGATTGCTGGTTTATAATATGTTTATATTACTGTTGGAAGTGCTAGCTGAAGCACATTTCTATTCGTGGCTTCATCAGCATAAGTTATTCGGTTCTGGGTATTTGCTCAAGTTGTTCTCTTGTGTAGGGTGCCCAGTTCTGCAAGTTTTCGGAATTTATTTTTGAGTTTTGGAATTTTGGGAGAAGGTCAACCCTTCCTAGAGGCTGTACCATCTCCTCTTGGCTGTTTTGGAAATCATGCAATGATTTATAGCTGTTTTGGCACCATTTGATCATTGGAAATGGGACGCCATGATTAGAGGCTTCAGTTGTTTGTTGTTTGAAGTCTTTCCGAGCTGTTTTGAAGAAGTGGCGACTATTTTGGTGAATTTCTTACTTGCTGGTCTGATTTTCTGTACTTACTGTTTCTTATCAGACTTGCTTAATTTTCATATACTACTGATTTGAGCTCCATTTCTATATCATTCTCATATTGTATCATGCTCATGGTCGGTTATCCACCTACTTTTGTATTTCCAGCATTTACTTTTCATTCATGGTCGGCTAGTCACCTAGCAGTATTGTAATTTCATTTTCCAATTGCTAACGATCCCCGGCACCGCATGCTCTCACCTCGCCCACATTGGGATCTTGGTGATCAAAAGGTGAAGGGTTACTTTCCAAGTTGGTTTATATTTGGAGCTAATGCTAACAGTGGTGATTCGTGCTAGTAAAATTCAAAAAAAATTAAGGGGGAATATTGCAGTGGTATCAAAGCCTGTTCTCATGCCATCCTATGAGTTCAGCGCTTCAATTGTCAGAGGAGTGATAGGAAAAGATACTACACCAAGGGCAGAATAGAATTTTGTTTCAGTTTTTATAAGTTCCTGAAGTTGACACTTTTTCCAGAAGATTGAAACTGTGTTTGCCAATTTAGTCATGGCTTCTAATGAAGAGAAAAGTTTGGCAAGGTCACTTTACATTGCAGGAAAAAGGCTCAATGAAGAATGTCACTCAATGGAAGAAGAAGCAGGCGTTCATACATTGGAACAATATTTGAGCTGGGTGAGTCAGCCACCCTCAAAAACAATTAAAAAGGCATTAATACCTGCAATGATTTCTATGAATCAACCTTATTTGTTGATACATCCTAATGAAGAAATTAATTTGCTGATCACTTCTTGACTTGTGAAGTGATGAGAATCCTGTCACCTTTGATGCCTTATGATGATGATACTATGAGGAGAGTGCTTCATATGATTGTTGAAACTTGAAAGTTTCCAGGATCTTGATGAAACGGGTAGCAATCTTTTCCCAAGAAGAGTTGTTATATTAAAGACATTCTCAAAGCTCGGAACAAGTATATTGTTAATAGACTTGGACATGCA
The DNA here is from genome assembly GCA_007258455.2 of Sequoia sempervirens. Classification (NCBI taxonomy): domain Eukaryota; kingdom Viridiplantae; phylum Streptophyta; class Pinopsida; order Cupressales; family Cupressaceae; genus Sequoia; species Sequoia sempervirens. The sequence continues at coordinate 47,512,580 of VDFB02000009.1, forward strand.
AAATCAAATATATCACTTGTTCCATTACCTCTTTAATTCAACTTGGAGTGAGCAAGAGGAGGATGTATTTGCAGCCGTCAGAAATATCCTTGTTCTGATAGTCAATGAGGTTGAAGTCATTCCCCAAAACGTCCAATCTCTTCTTTTGGACGCATATGAACAAGAAGAGAAGATTTTTCCTACTGCTGATATATTGATCAAAGGATTGTTTAATCAATATGAAGAAAAATTGAAGCCTCTTTTGATGAAGACAGTTTAGAATATTGAGGAGAATTCTTATGCTGAAGAGAGGGATGAAACTTGGAATCTCATTGATTTTGTAACAGAATCTCAGGTTGAATCTCCAAATATGCATTTGTCCACGCATTCAACAAGTGAATGCAATATGACAACATCAGTTTCAGAGACGCATGAAGAATTCAGGCATTCTACAGAAGAATGCAATGTGGTAACAATAGTTTTGGAGTCTCGCAAGGAGTCTATACTTCCTACAAAGGAATGCAGGGCGTCAACACTAGCTAAGGAGACTCATGATGAAATTTCAAGTACTAAACCTAGAGAAACTGAAAATATGTCTTCAGTTGATGATATCCTATCAGCTAATGAATTTCTTCTACATCTTCGTAATTCAGGAGGATTCTGGTTAGAACAACAAGAAAAAATTGAGAAGCTAGAAGTGGAAAATTCTTCCATCACAAATGCCGAATCATGCATTGAGGGAGACATTGAGAGAGCAGTTTCTAGTAGACACAAGCCTGATTTTTCTTTGCTTGAAGCCAATTTGAAGCAAAGAGCTAGCAACTTGGAGAGCACCATTGAAGAGATGATGAGAAGTGTGCAACAGATGCGTGACAGCTTGAGGAGCACGGCTGAAAAGATTTTTGATATCTTTATACTCCATGGCAGCACTTCATCAACTCAATCAGATCATGAAAGAAGCAATCAAAGTTCGGTAACTATTGATAAAGAGATGCAAGCTTTATCTAAACTTGATGACATTCATCGGCATGTGGAAAATCTGATTTATAATGTGCCAAGGAATCAAGATGTGTGCTACATTCCTATTGTTGATATGAGGACAATTAAGAATGTTATGGAGGAAATCAAAACAAGTCTTTTGCACATCATTCATGATAAAGATAGAGTTGGTCGAGTTGTCAATGAGGCATTGGAATGGAACAAGCAAACAGAAGCCAAATTGCTTGAAGTTCATGAAGTTTTAAACAAAGCTGAAAATCAAATCTCTACTGCCCAATCTTTTTGGAAGCAAGCGAATAAAGGAAGAGTTGAAGAAATTCAAAGGGTACTTGATGAGCTTGATCTCATACAAAGGACATGATTTGAACCAATGTTCAGAAAGAAAGGAGACTTTAAGTTCACAACAGCTTGGCTTTCAAGCTTATAATAATCGTTTATTTGAGGTTGGTGCTAATGAGTTCCATGAAAATCATTTTTTTGAGATTAATGAGGAAATATCTTGTAAAGATCCTGGCCCGTGGTTTATGGATTTCCTCTTTTTATTTTTGTTTAGATATGCTGTGAACTGATAATGATCTCTGTTTGTTTCAATAGTTTATGAATGTAATTTGAACTTGCAAATGGAAACATTCAAGGACACACTCATTTTCTGTTCCAGAATACACTATCAATTTGAAGCTTGAAGAGACTCAAAGAAACACAACTCAAGAATACATGAGCAGCAAGTGACCAAATGATCAGTTTCTGATTTTACCAGTGATTGATTTTACACTACAGTGTGGCTCAGAACTTCATATCAGCCCCTTTTTCAAACTCAGAAATATTATTCATATGTAGCTGCAGTGATGGAAAGTTGTTTCTGAAATATCCCAAATCAAAATGATTTACACCAAGATAAACACTTCAACAGTGACAGTTTATATCAGTTTTGGGTTACAATCAAAATAAATACTTCAGCAGTGATAGCTTATATCAGTTTTAGCTTCAAATAGACTGTGGTTCCTGTTCTGAGATTAAAATGCAGCTACAGTTCATTCGACTAACACAAGGTAAACCACCCAGACTTAGCAAGACGCTTCAGTTTCATCAAACTATCACAAGATGTCTTTAATACAAGGCATAATATATCAATAATTTGGGAAAGATTCAACCAGACCTGGAGTACATAGTGTTCACAACCTGGAAGTGTTGAGATGGCCTACAAACGCACAAACTTTCCTTGACAAAATACTCCCTACACCATGGGAGAAGGGCGCCCCACCAGAAGTCTTCTCACGTCCTCGAAAAGGCCCTTAGAAGTAACCACGACCCAATAATGTGCAGCTACAGGTGACATTTCTGATCAGGAGGTCGCGTCCACCATTTACCATCCTGTATTCTTCCAAAACGTGACTTAAACCAAGGTTTTCTGCTTGAACAAGATGCGCCCAAGGATTCAACACAAACACGCCATCATTCAGTGCGAGGAAACCTCCAAATCAAATTCATGGAAGCCGTCAAACATCAGAATGTCTTTTTTAATGAAATATGGATTATACCTATGGCGTCTCATTTCCATGTGCCTCCAAATCGACTTGGCATTTAAGAGTTCTTCTTCTTTCAAAAAATCGTGATTCTTCAGCTAGGAGTGGTGTTTCACACCCGAAACTGAAGTTGCAGGTTCTCAAACCCTAACTCAGAAAGCACGTATCAAGAAGAATGTTCATTCAACAAAAAGTCCCCTCAAAATATGCGCTTCCACCATATATTTCCTTCATGCCCCTAAGAGACTCCTTTTCTTTAATTTGCATTCCAAAAAATAAAGTGACTTGTTTTTACAAAATATGATTTTAAATATCTTAAGTCACTTTTTATTTTCCAACTCCACATAAAGTGACTTTTATAAAGTCCACCTTAAAATAAATAATTCATTGACTCATTTTTGTCCCAATTTACTTAGTCACTTTATATGAAGATAATTTAATTAATTATTTAATATCACATTAAAAGAGTAATTTTGAACCCATGTGATAATTAAACAATTAAATAAATGATTCCCCTTGTCTTCGACACTTGCCCTTGGGAACTAGGAAGGCAAGGCGACACCCTGCTTAGCTAGCGAGAAGGGGACATTACATATCTTTAGATACTAATGTTGAAGGAAGGAATTCCAACACATCTTCCAGCAAAGGATCAACGATACATGAGTTGCATAGTGGTGAAACAACTGCTGATATTAATGCATCCACTCTTTAGGAAATGGAAAATCAAGGATCGGGGAGGAATGAGGTTGTTATTCTTGATTGGCATCAAAGAATTGATTGGCATTCCGATGAAGAGTTTATTCAATATTTGATGAGGATGTTGGTTAGATTTATATCAAATTTTATGTTTCCACCAACTTCCTTAAGATTAACTGATTTTAGAAATGAGTTTGATGAAGGGTTCATTGAATCTTTCCAGCAATTCTTTTCTCGTGATTTTGAATTCAGTGAATTCAGTGAATTCAGATTTGTTGAGTACTTCTTGGAATTTCAAGAAGTAATTGTTCAGATGGAACGTATTGATCAAAGAATTCAAGTCAGAATAATTCTCCATTTGCGGAATGGTTCTTCCATACTTATGATCTGGGATCCTGGCATCAATCGGTATTTGACTTTTCTTGGAGTATGGGATTTTCAGCATGTCTTGATGAAGATTATCATGTGTGAAAAGAAGGTATGTTGGAGTGCTAAGTGTCAAAATCTATATTCTATATGTGCCGCTATCTTCTTTATCAGCCAATTGATGAATATTTCTGATCATCAATCGGTGTTTTGGAGAAGAAATTGGAGCAAAGAATGGTTCTTTGCTATGGTGAGCTGTTAGAGTGGGTGTTTCCAGCTTTGAATATGAGCAGATTGGTCAAAATGAATGAAGATTTTCAGTATTGCAGCTGTTGTTCATTTCTTAGCATGTTGATTTCTCTTAAAACAAATGTTGAGTCATTCATTTTAAACTTGGTGGGCAGCTAGTACACTCATAATCTCACTTCACAACCTCTTTCCAAAGATGATTTTTGGCCTCAAATGGGAAAAATGGTGGCTCGGACTGATTGGAATCAGATTTTTGTTGGAGTTCGAGTTCTTCCCAGTAGTTACCCGTGCACATTTTTTGGTACTCATGTCTGAGGCAGCGAACCTTGGGCGGTATTGGTTCATCCTTTTGAGACTTTTGGAGAGAGAGCTATGAAAGATTTCAAGTGTCTTCCTAAAAATGTTTGTAATTTTCAGAGAAGGCAATGTACATCCTTGAAGAGCTTTGAGGATGAGGCTATTATGTATATGCAAAGAGTTGCTTCCTTCTTTGCAATTAGCATTGTTGGAGTCACTTTTGCAGTTGTGACTCTATTTGATGCTTTGAGGAGTTTTGCTGATAAGAATATTGTTGAGTCACCTGGATCACTTTTCCTTGTGCCCAAAATGCTAACAGTCATTGGCATTGCTGATATTGACTCCTCAGAGACTTTGGGGTGTGTGATGCTGCAATGTTTTGAATTTAGTTCCTTAGTCTTTCAGTTCAAGTCACAAGTTTTGTAACCTATCGAGATTACAAAGGTGGGAAGTGCAGTTTTGGTATGTTGGTTATGTTTATATGATCATAGTAATGCAGCATCAACGTGGTGGGCCGTTTTAGAGATGGACTTTGAACCCTGAGATCCTACTTGGCAAAGTATGGATCAATCAATTTTCTTGGAGTGTGGTGGCATTGCTTGAGGACAAGCAATTTTGGGAAGGGTGGATTGTAATGTCCCCGATTTAGCCCTACACTATTTAGTTGGATTTAGCTTATTTCCAGAAACCTATAGGCTAATCAATTGTGCAAATTAGGGTTTCCACTTTTATAGGAGGTTTTTGTGGGTTTTTGAAGGCTTGCATGCAGGAGTTTGGAAGCTTGCTAGGTTTTTGGAGAGCTTCAGGATGTGGTGACATGCATGTTAAAAAAACGACATGCATTTATGGCAGATACTTTGCATGCAAGAAAGGTTTCTGGGTTTTTAGAGAGCTTCAAAATGGTGTAACATGCATCTCCATCTAACAACATTTCTAGCGCTTATTATTTTTAGTAAGTCATGATAGTTGCCCGATTTGTGCTCAAAAGGCATTTGGGAACACTTACTATTTATAGTAGTTTGCTATTTTTAGTAAGTTCTATTTATGGCAGTGTCACCCTACCAGCAATTTGGTCATCTCCAGTCATCTTTCCATTTTTGGCAGTAAGGCGATTCAATTTGAGCGTTGGCTTCTTCATTCCTCTTGGAGTTAAGTTTCAATACTTAGTCAATTTTCAATGTTGCTTTTTGGACCCCATGCCTAGGTGAATGACTTTAAATTGTTTTTAAATTGGGGCCATGTCTTGGACGCCTAAGTGGAGAAGTTTAATACTTTTCAAAGTTAAATTAAAATGCTTTTACCTTGGACGCCTAGGGGAGGAGATAATAAAGTATTTTTAATATTTTAAAAGTTTTGTGGAGATGGGCATCCCTTTGAGGAAGTTGAAGAGTTTTCTTCTTGGAAGTTACAAGTTGTTTCATTTTCTCATTGAACTTATTTATTCAGGCCTTCCTCCTTCATTCTCATCTTTGGAAAATTTGAAAACGAAATGTTGTTGAATTGAATTCAGAGCCGCTTCGAGGAGAGCCCTCCTAGCACCTTTTCTTCGCCATTCTTCGGGCTTGAAACGATAGCTTTCTAGATGGCATTCTGAAGACCGTGCTTCACTCAGAAGTGTGGATTGAACTTATGCTTGTTTTCTATAGCAGATTGTTTTTGTATAATCTATTATTTCTAATTATTATAGGCTGATTGTTGGTTTATAATCTGTTTATATTACTATTGTAAGTGCTAGCTGAAGCACATTTCTGTTTGTTGCTTCATCAGCATAATTTATTCAATTTTGGGTATTTGCTCAAGTTGTTCTCCTGTGTAGGGTGCCCAGTTCTGCAAGTTTTCGGAATTTATTTCTGAGTTTTGGAATTTTGGGAGAAGGTTGACCCTTCTTGGAGGCCATACCATCTCCTCTTGGCTGCTTTGGAAATCATGCCAATGATTTGTAGTTGTTTTGGCACCATTTGATCATTGGAAATGGGACGCCATGATTAGAGGCTTCAGTTGTTTGCTATTTGAAGTCTTTCCGAGCTGTTTTGCAGAAGTGGCGACTAGTTTGGTGAATTTCTTACTTGCTAGTCTGATTTTCTGTACTTACTGTTTCTGATCAGACTTGCTTAATTTTGATATACTGCTGATTTGAGCTCCATTTCTATATCATTCTCATATTGTATTAGTTAGAGGTTTACTCTAACTCCTTGTGGCTTTGAAAGAATAACATTATGTTATTGCAACTGAAAACTCTATCATTGTAAGGCTGGTTTAGTAGTACTAACAACTAATTTAATTATTGCTGCATTTTAAATGTTTGTAATTACTCCCACTGAAGAAGTGGTTGAGTTAAATAATTTACTTTCACCACTTGTTTGAATTCCCCCGACTGAATAAGTGGTAGAGCGGATTCGTGGTCGGCTTGCCGCCTTATTATTTGTAATTAGTTTTGCTCCCGCTGAATAAGTGGTCGAGCTCATGGTCGATTATCTGCCTACTTTTGTATTTCCAGCATTTACTTTTCATTCATGGTCAACTAGCCGCCTAGCAGCATTGTAATTTCATTTTCTAGTTGCTAACAATCCCTGGTACTGTATGCTCTCACCTTGCCCACATTGGGATCTTGGTGATCAAAAGGTGAAGGGTTACTTTCTAAGCTGGTTTGTATTTGGAGCTAACACTAACAATAGTGATTTGTGCTACTCAAATTCAAAAAAAATTAAGGGGGAATATTACATTTTTCTTTGAGTAAGAACTTTAGTTTTTCTCATATTTCTTGAGGACGAAAACCCTCTTGGAATACCAATTTTGTGAATAAAAACCCTCCTAGCTAATTGAGTGATTTCATCGAGAGATCACCAATGTGCTAAAGATATTGTGTTTTGGGAATGAAAACTCTCATTATCCATTGGAGCAATTTCATTTAGAGATTGCTTTGGTTCTGAAAGTGAAGTTTTCTCAATTTGTGCTACATGGTTAAGTAATTTTCTAGTTGTGTTTTAATGGAGATTTTTTATGCATTTTGACAAATTTGGTGTGGAAGGGTATTGTTGCAGATTTCAAAAAGTATTTTGCAGATTTTGAGAGTTTCCTTTAGCAGGACATCTCATTTCTTGCTGGCCATACCTTCCTTAGAAGGTCATACTATTGCTCAAAACTTATTTTGACTAGCAAAAAGGTTTTTAACTTGCTGTTATATTTTTTCTACCAGACTATGTTTTGCAGGCTGTACACTTTCTATCAGGTATTTGGAGGTTTGGTAATGATTTATGGGAGCCATACACTTTGAAATTAGGGGTACCAGGTTCATTTTCAAACCTTTATATGACTAGAAATCATATCAGTTTGATATTATTAATGAATCTTGGTGTTTGGGTGAGTTTTAATGACATTTGTACCTGTTGTACCAACAATCATAATACTCAGTTTCAAACCTATAACTAATCTGATTTTAATTACAATCTGATTTTCAATTATTTTCCTTGTGTTTGGGTGTGTTTTGTGAATTCTTGGAGTGTGTTTACAGCTAGAGATCAATTGGGGTGTGTTGGAGTGCATCCGGGTAGTGGCTACAGTTGTGTGTATGGTGTTTTTAGTGAGTTATCAGCAATGCATTAGTCTAATATTTGTGACAGTAGTGTTCTGAACAGCAGAACAAAGTGATATCAGACCTACATCAATCTTGCATCAACTATTTGAGATACAGTTCAATTGGATTAATGATTTGATGTGGTGGGAATGATATTCTATGTTTAATCTAAGTCTTAGGGGCAAATTTATGTGCTAGTAGTAGTGTTATAAGTCTAATCAGAACTATAAATCAACTGTTGCAGCAATTTCATCCTATTTTGTAATGCATTTCATGTTTGCTAACCTTGTAAACCCTGGATGGTAGTACCACCGAAGGATTCAATATGCATGCATTCATATCTATTTTGTAAACTTTGGATCATTTACCTGTCGAAGAGTTTTAATTTGTATGCATTTCATATTGTAAAACTGGATGGCTTACTGCAAGTTATTTCAGCCCATTTTGGCATTGAACAAGCTGGCATTATCAACCATTTTAGTTTGAGTCTAGCTTAGACATTCTGCCACTGGCATGCTTTGTATTCACACAGTCTACCGAAAAGGTGTTGATAACGCCAATTGTTGTACCCAAACCAATTTTTTTGCTTCATTAAGGCATTTTGAATAAAATGGTCTAAATCTTGTAAAAGTGTCGTCAAAACTCAGTTTTTGGTCAATCCAAGCATGGGGTTTTTGTGGGTTTAATGTCTATAAGATACTGGAAAATTTTGAAAATTTTGAAAATTAGGGATTTCGAGCCTAGGAAAAAACCCCAAATACCCTAAAAATTGAATCTTGTCAGAATTGGCTGAAATTTATTTTGATTGGTTTATTTCACGTCACGATCACATTGGTGAAGTCAGAATCAAGAAAAAGTCAGTTTAAGACTGGTGGGTAGTTTTCACTTTTTCAAGAGAAAAGTTAGAACCTCTGAGGTCATCAATGGCAATTAGCTAATACCAGATGTCAAAATCTAAGCCTAAAACTCATCACAGAGGTTTCTGCGGAGAAAGATGTTGAAAAAGATGCTTCTCGACAAAGGGGACTTTCAAATGGCAGAAAATGCAAAAAATATTCTAAGTTTGGAAACACTATGCCTTGCTACATGGGAGACACTTGCGCAATCAACGTGAAAGTCAACTTTGCAGAGTCCATACACGTAAAATGGTGAAATACAGTCACGTACTCGCGTCAACGGTAGTAATGCCTCAACACAATCAACTCAGCAAATGTCACGGTGTTCGCGAAGCGTGAAATGGTGGAAATCATCAGTTTTGGAGCAAATTTGCGCCCCTGCAGGCTAGGGGCGCCCTTCAATTTGAAGGCTAAGATCCAGTAATTAATGGTTACTAGTACAGTCACTATCTCCGGAATTATGCCAGCTTTCCAATGAGTCATCAAGCGAATTCATCAGATTAGCGAAACTCCGGCAAACAACGACGAAAGCGGAAGAAACTGAAAAATTTACGCATCATGGACTGAAGTCAAAATGCAGTTTATGCGCCCCTGTAGCCCAGGGGTGCCCTTGAATTAGGCCTATCAGATGTTAGAATTTGCAAAAACCGTTTTCAGGGGATCTTTCCAGATTTAGCCCAACTCCGCGTTGAATCCATTTGCAAGTCCGTAAGACATGTTGAGTAACCATGGCAGTTGATCCAACAAGCACGTAAAACAAAGGGAAAATAAAAGTGAAAATATCAAAATGTGCCTCTACAAGCCAAGGGCGCCTAGCCTTTTGGCTAGTTAGTTGAGGTTTTCGGCAACTGTCATTTTCACGAGATCTATGTAGAATCCTCCTAGCTACGCAATGAATCCAACCGTCAGCCCTCGGGATCTGTCAAACGCCCATAGATGAAGAATCAGCGGAAAATGCTAAAGGATAAAAGAAAGGAGAAAATGGCTGTGTTGGAAAACGCACCTTTCTTGAGAAAGGCGCCCTTCTACTAGAGATCTTAGAAGCAGTTTTCTTGCTTCATCACTCCCAGGGACATCTCTTCCAAGTTGTTCCATCTTTGGGATGAAATCATCGGTGCGCGCATCGGAGCAATCCAACTCCCGGCAACAAGGGTCAAAGTGGAGCGATTGGTTGAATGTTACAAATTGCAAAATCATTTTCAAAAGTGTAATTGCGCCCCTGCAGGCTAGGGGCGCCCTTGCATTTGAGGTTCTTAATCCAACTTTCAGACGCTGCACATACCTTTGCGGAATTCTTCCAGCTACGCAATGGATCTAGCATCCAGTCGACAAGAGTCATCATTCACCAGCAGCGGCAAATCAAAGCGCAGAGAGTCAAAATAGGAAAATGGCTAAGTCTGGTATCATATGCACCCTTTTGAAAAAGGCGCCCTTGAATATGAGACATCAGACTCAGGTTTTAGCTCTCACAGCTCCCAACAACATGTCATCAGACTTGTTCTGGCTACGTGATGAATGTGTCCACTCAGCTCCAGGATCAACCGGGCATCCGGAAATTAGGGTCCAATAGAGGCTGCGATGATGTTTTTGAAGAGCTAAAAAGTAAGAGCTTAGCAAAAACGCTTCAACTTTGAGTAAAGGCGCCCAAAAAAGTCAAAATTTGACTTTTAAAATTGAATTTACACACTTTGGCCACCCTAGAAAGGTGGAGTCAGTTAACTGAATTAAAAAATATTAAAACTTCAGTTTGAAATGTCAGTTTTACTTGCATAAGGTGTATTTCTTCATTATTTTTAAAGTGGCCTATTTCAAGGCTCGGTGTCTATTTCTGTTAACTACCCAATGAGATAATTGCATCCTAAATTTAGGGTTCTCTCCTGCATGTGACGCCTAAACCCTTAGAAATTCTTTAAATATGCATTTGTGTGTCTATTATTTTCACAACAGGTTGAGTGCAAACACGCATTTTCTCGTGCAAGCAAGATCTGAAGGCACTTCAAGTGTTATTTTTCAGTGTTCTTCGTAGATACAGGTCCAGATTATTCAGAAGACTTCATTCAAGGATAGGCAGAGGCAAAACATAACTTCTATTTTCTCTCTCTTATTTCTTCTATCCTTGTCTTAGGTTTTCTCTCGCATGTCCAAGCAAACAGCAGTATTTCACAATTCTGATCATCTGGGTATTTTGTGCACGGCATTCTCTACAAAACCCATGTGTTAGAATTTTTCAGGAAAATTTGCTTCATAGCTTCACTTTTTGAAGCTTTGCTTTATTCTAGAGATTCCTTTGCATGGTGGAGAAAAAGTCAATATTTCGAAAAACGAAGAATTTGGGTTTGCTTAGAATCATTTTCTGTACAAAACCCATATTCCAAAAATTTTCGAGAAAATTTGCCCCCGCAGCCCCTGTTGCTTATTTCCGAAAAGTCTTCGCATGTCAAGCTAAACGGCATTTTTTCGAATTTTTGACGTTGTGGGTTTGCTTAGAATAATTTTTCCTACAAAACCCATGTCTCGGAATTTTTCTTGAAAATTGCCCCTCGATAGGGTATTTTTAGCCTCACCAGGAGCCATTTTAGCTTTCCGAAGAAAGTCGTCAAAACATAGCCGTGTTTACAGTCAATAGGAAAGTTTTTCAAAATGCAATTCACTCAGACTGAATTCAAGACTAAATCGGTCTTAATTCATGACTTCGTCAAAATGGCTGACACGGATTTCCACCAGGTGGATCCAGAGGTTGACTTGAATGCTTCAGAAATGAACCAGATCACACTTCAAAACATCGAGTAATTCGGGTTGCTAGAGGCGGTTTCACTTCCCATCTCAGTATAGTGTATAGAATCCATAATGTCTTGTGTAAATCATTACAATTCTACTACTCAAGAAATTCAATCAGTGGATGGACGAGTGATATGAAGTATCAGGCCTAAGGACATCAAGAAGTGCTTCGATATTCCTCTGAATCCGAATAGTTTGGTTATTACCATGGACTAGTGTGAGAAGGCATTCAATGCTGATAAGGAGAAATGTCAGAGGAAAATGGCAAAGAGATGGCTCAAACAGAAGAAAGTTAACTTGCCAAAGAATGTGGGTCGTGGAGAGTTCAAAGATGAATATGCGATTGTGATTACCCTTCTTAATCGCGTTTCTAGCCAAGCGGATGCTCCTAAATTCCAGCCTTGGATGTATTACATCATGGCTCAGGCTATTCATAGAAGGGAGCATTACGACTGGGCCTCTTTGATCAGCGACGTTCTCCACAGACAAATGACCGGATTCTTGGTTGCTCACGAGTTTCACATGTGTTCATACCTTGTGTATCTGATAGCTTTCCAAGGCCAGTTTAGAGGGTTGAATACTGTGGGGATTCTAAGTGTACAAACAATTCATCAATATTACACACAGCTTGAGTTCACACAGTCCGAGGGACACTTCAAGCAGGTGCAGGAAGCATTTTTGATGTACACAGTGAGGAACCTAGATCGGGAGCTACATGTACGTATCTCAGTGGAAGCCAGAGCAACAATGGTAGAATGGGCGGATTGGTTCATTCAATTCCCTACCTATACCTTCATCCACGTCTACGGATATGCAAGTCATCCAGCCATGCTACCCCATTATCCTTCGGATAAGGTGGTTTTCCTAGAGTTTCTATTGTAGTTGTACGATGTTCACTCTTATCTGCGCAACAAACACAAGCCAGCTGCCACTTTTCCATTACAGATGGGGATCTACAGGTGCAAGACAACAGTTGACGCCAAGGCTATGGGCCATGAGCTAGCAGGACTTAATCTTAAGTGTCTTGTTGAGAGACGCTCATATGACCCTTGGGGACACTTCTCAGCACGCTTTGGCGGCCGTTCTTATCACAAGCCTTCTATGGAAGACTACTGGTTCAACTGCGAGGATGAGTTCAAGGTGCATCGACGCAGTTACAACAGGTTCACCCTTTCACAGATTTTTGTTTTCATGTCAGAGGATGTGGGACGGTTGTCAAATGATGATGGGGATACACTTCCTCAATTCTTTAAAGAACAAGTTGACACGCAGCCACTTCCAACCGTCGATTGGTTCACCAAGGAATGCTCATCTGTTCAGGAAAGGTCAAGCAGGGTTATTAGAAACAGTATACTCTACTTGGATAGCAAGAAGACGAGGAGGGCAGCCATGCTAAACACAGAGCCACCACCAGTGGTTACTTCACTACCTTCCACGTCAAAGTCAAAACCCAGACAAAAGAAAAGGAGTAATCCTCCCAAAGGAAGCAAAATGTCTAGGAATTCAAAGGGAAAAGCACTAGTTACTGATTTGGACCAGCAAGAACAACATATAAAGTTTGCCACAAGTTTAATTGAAAGCATGCTAGAAATAGAGGTAGAGCCTCCCATGCCATCACCAACACCACAATAGTCTCCAGTTTTGGTTCACATAAATTTGGAACTAGACTCATCACCAAGGAGCAGTGCTTCCACCCATTCCCACTCATCAGGAGTTCCCAGGTCGAGCACCAATCCTTCTAGTGAGATTAGTCGAGACTCGTCTTGGCTTGAGAATCAGCTGGGTAGGAAGAGGAGGCACCCATCCTACAAACTGGACTTCTCAGATTTTGATCATGTCTACCAAGACACGCTAGATAAAAAGATAAAGAAGCAAGTCCATGTGAAAAGAAACGCTGACAAGGAGATCATAATTGAGACCGCTGCACCGCCAGAGGATAAAAATTTGGACAAGGTAGAGGTTGATGACATCACCTTGATAAAGGTCAACCTTGGTAGAAGCACACGCCAAGCAAATGTGGATTTCCTCGAGGTTGCAACGGAAAGCATAAAGGAAAGAGTCATAAAGGATGGAGAAGACAAAGCAACCCTCAAGGCTGAAATCCAGCAACTTGACCAGTATATCTCCAACCTTATGCACAGCACTAAGAATGTCATCGCCTTGCTCCCACAGATGTTAGAGTTACCAGCAGAGCAAAATCAGCTAGGCTAGTTGGTTGTATACAAGAAGCGCCTGAAAGATTGGGAGGAGGAGTTTGTCACAAGAGGTTGCTTCATACTTTCAGAGTTGTACCAATTGAGGTACAATGCCCACGAACTTCGCACCCAGATTCAGGATTCGGAGCAAGAGTTAGCGGTTGACAAGCCGCAGAATGAGATCATGATCTCTCACCTGAGGACGGCATATGATTCAATCACTACAGAAGAGGATAAGGAAGCTATTTTTGCTTGGAGAGAACAATTAATCTTCAAGGTAAAAATACATGAAAAGATTTCTGCAGAGTTGGTTGAAAGCAGAGAAAAGGTGGCAAGTGATGTCAAGTTCGTGAGAACTTTCATGTCACGAGTCCCTTGCCAGTATCAGCGTGAGGGTGGTGAGTACATCGAGCTCGCCGACGTACAATCAGAGTTGCAAGTGCTCATTCATGGTATTTTCAATGGTGATTCCGTTGGCTATAAGTTGGATCAACTTACAGTCATGTCAGCATTATTTGATGAGGCAGCCAAGACTGGAGGAGAACTGCAGAGTCAGATCACGGGCGGTGAAGAGATGTTGAGGAGACACCGAGTGCTTATCAGTGCCCCAGATGGTGATGCAGTCAACAACCTCGTGGAGGGGTTAATTGCTTGAGATAGCAGCCAGTGAACTACAAATCAGGGCGTCCCACCCTTTTAGGATAGACATTAGACACAGCAATTAACTCAATGCCTCTTTTCGAGTTAACTCATTGATCCATATCTCATTGCATGTCTATGTTGGAATTTCCTATGTACATATGGAGTTCTCATTTAGTTTTCAATTTCAGTTAATTGATATTAGTTGTCAGTTAACTTTCATTTCAATAAGGACTTGCATGTTGCAAACGTCCAATTATTTTAGCTTTAGTCCAGTTAACTGGGGTAGTCTTTCTAGTTAACTGTATAGTTGCATACATTTAAGTTTAGCAATAAATCTTGCATGCTTGCAAAACTCATGTTAACTCAAGGAGATTTTAGGGTTCCCTACTCCTTTGAGGTCTATAAATAAGAGCATTCTTACTCATTGTATTATTTAACTTTTGCTGTAATAACAAATTGTTGTGCCCACCTTGTCGTGCAATATTGATATTCTATATCTATTCACTTAGTTAAATATAATGTTGGTTTGATCGTTCATTGTGTGTGTGTTTCGTTATGCAATTTGCTGTCCCAGTTTTATTCTTGTTGTGATTAATAAGCTTTGTTTCATATCTACACCTCGGATAGGGGTTCCTCCTCCTTGGGAATTTAGAAAGAAAGATTGTCGTTTAAGTGTTGTTTCCAATAAGCTTGTTTCATATCTACACCTCGGATAGGGGTTCCTCCTCCTCCTAGTATAAAGTTTATCATCTAAACATTCCCTGCACCTAAGTCCTCATGCTCTGCTTCTCTTGAGGAAATAGGATAGTTTAAGCATTAGTTTAGTTGTAGTTAAGATCTACAAAACCAAAGAAAAACCTTAGCTGCAATGTATTGGTTTTCTTAACCTTGTGCCTCTTGCAGCTGAGTCAAAAAGATAGGATTTAGAATAATTTACTTTTTCACACATATCAGCAAAAGAGGGAACTTCCCCTCCTAATTTGAAGAGCATTCATTACGCATTGTGCATAGCTGTATGTTGCCAATACGCACTCCAGAGGTGTGAATTGTAACGCCAACACTAGTTATGTTGCTTGTGTGCTATGGTCAACTTGCCACCATATCTTTGTAATTGCATTCATTAAGAATAGTTTTATGGTTGGAAGCACTGTATGCTCTCACCTTGCCCACTCTGAGATTTTGGTGATCAAAAAGTGTTGATCACATTGCATTTGCATCTCTTATTGCAAAAATAAATTAAAAAAGTAAGGTGGGTTGTTACACCTAATGCTACATAAGTCATGCAAAAGAATTGATTGGATCAAATAGGTGTATGTTAAGGCTAAAGAAATCCAAATGTTGATCACAATCACCATATGTCTCAAGCCATATTGAGATCATTTTTAAAATTGGAGCTATTGAAGGTAAGAGAAACAATACCATTTTATGTTTCATTTTAGTATTTTGTTTTATAAAATCAAAGTATGTTTTCTTCTTTATTTTTCATATTCTATATTTTTATTTTCGAATAGATTGTTGGGACTCAATTCACCTCCAACACAATGGTCTTGAGATGACTTGTAAAGATGTGGAAGGCAGTTTCTAGCATGGTTGTCAACCAAATTTGGTTCATGGAGGCAATCTAACAATGAGAGGGTAACAAATGTTAAAATAGATTGGTGGGATTGTGTGGACTATCTTAATTTCATCCCATCTTGAGTATGATCCATTTTATTAACATGGATAAGCCATGCGTGGGAGAGGCATTTGACAGCATTAACTCAATAATTGAAAAAAAGACAATCACAAATAAGACAAGAAAGAATCCTAAAGAAACTTTCTTCAAATAGATGTAGACAGTTTTTGTTGAGCGATGGGACAAAAAGACCATCTCACTACATCTTCTTGACTTTGCATTGACTCTAAAATATTATAGCACTAAATTCCTTTTTCTGTCAAGTAGTGTTGCAAGATACAAAGATGATGAAGAAAACAAAAGTACAAGCTAGAGTTTCCTAGACTCTTCCCTAATCCTAACGTGGAAGATGTAGCAAATAATGAGTTTGCTGATTTTGTACACTCCAATGATCAAAATATTTCCACTCTTCATGACATGTATAAAAAGAACTCACAATTGGTGGTAACTCCATGGCCAAAACATTCCAACAAATAGCCTCTTGCAATCATAATTTTGTTGCAACTAAATTTTTTTATTGGTATTTGAAGCTGTCTAAAATTGAATACTTTTCATTTTTATTTTTTTCAAATCAAGTTTGAAGTTTGATCTATAATTTTATAACTCTCTAACTTTGCCTCAATAGATTGCTAATTTGTCTTCATCTGAGTGGAATCAAAATACATAATCCTTCATTCACTCTATATAGAGCAACTGATTGGCATAGAAAAAGGCAAAGGAGTTAGTTTACATGTGTTCCAACTTGTGCCTTCTTTCAAACAAGCAAATTGACTACAATGAGCAAAAAAGTTATCAGATGTAGGGGCAAAGCATCTTGACTTGGTTGTTACTATTGCCCACCAATATTCATTTTTAGAGGACTCAACCCAGACAGCCAGCATACTTTTAGTGCTAGTGCTAGTGCCAGTGACACTCCTAAGTGATTCTGCTAATTTCCCTCCACTATCTAATGGCAATGATGATGATGATGCTCTTTATGTTGAGCAATATGATGATGATTGTTGATTTTATTATTTTAATAGTGAACAATGAATATATATCATGACATTCAAGTTTGACTAATTGGCATTAAAGTATTTTATGGCTGTTTTGTTTATTCAATGCATGCTATGTGGTTATCAAACTTAATTCCTATTTTTAGTAAGTTTTTCATATGATGTCCCCAACCCCACAAAAAATTGCTGCACCAGCATACCTGAATCCACATATCCATAACAAAAAGGCTAAACCCAAACCTAAACTCAAACTCAAACCTGCAACCTAGCTTAGTGGGAGTAGAGCAGTAAAATCACATGTTAAACTAAACTTTGCGAAGGCAGGGTATTGTATTTGCATCCATGGTAAAATGAGGGAAGCTATACAAAGAAATAGTTTTGGCAATAGTCCAGAATTTCAGGCCTAGCTTGCAAGCAGTCAAACTCCTGTTTCTGAAAACAATACTTAGGGTAGTTCTTAAACAATATTGAGCCTGCCTTTCAATAAGACAAGCATACGGCAATCAACTCCTCCCTTTGCAGTAAGGTTTTTTAATAATGCAACAGTATTTTGTAGGTACTTTAGAGACAGGTCACAATAAGGGCTTAGAGCTTTTCTATGGTATTAGACAGTGCCAAAAAAGGTTTGCCTGGGCATCAGGAGATAAAAGTTGTATAAAAAAGAGATTAACCAACCTACATTGAATGGACTATGATAATAGGCAATATCTCCATTGAGGCCAGGACATTCTCTGACATTAAATTTACAACAACTCTTCTTTTTATTAACACAGAACACACAATTTTTTTTTTAAATTGAAAATAATAAATATATTACCTGAAATCCTCCAAGAAGGGATTCCATTTGTGTTAGAATTGCATCACATTCACGGATCTCAGCCTGAAGTGAAACCAGATTGTCACTTTCATTTATGTAATCCTGGACAAAGAAAATGTCAATATCTTCATATAACTAATGTCATGCAAACACAAACCCATTAGGGCATTACTATTGATTAACCCTAATCTCATTTGCAAATCATTTGGCTTGACTGAAAAAGAGTGTCATTTTCCTTGCTTCACGAAAATTATGAATATTCACTACAAAGTTACAAACATTTACATTTAACTTTGCACAATAATAAATGGCTATAAATAGAATATGCAAAAAGTCTAGCTACATGCTTCAGCACCTGCTAGTTGAAAAAAAACAGCAAAGATTGTCAAATTTGTAGTCCCTGTACATGCACAGCTCCTATAGATGCAGCCATATATGTTGTAAAATGGTAACAAATTCAGTAATTGCTGGGTGAAACTTTAATAAGGGAACCAAAACTCATAAATTGCAGTGTTTGTACCACTGTTATGACTTCAAGATTATTCCAAAAACTGACTTTAGAAATAGAATGTATTGCTCAACCCATGAAGAACCTTTATCTGTCTTTGTCCCAAATGTTCTCAAGTTCGCACTATTCTAATTTCCCAGCATTTCCTTCTCACCTTTTTCTTTGATTGAACAATTTCTTTCATAATAATCTAAGTTATCAGGTACGGCTGAATATGCCCCCATATCCTGCAAATTTGGGTCCAAGTCCTGGTCCATTAAGGGTCCTCCCCCGGGTCCGGCTAGGGTCCTGCCAAGGCCCCCGAGTCTTTTGTGGGTCCTTCTGAAATGGCGGGTGAAGGACCCACAGAGCACCCAAGGGCTCTAAACGGGACCCAACCTTGACTCGGGCATACCCGGGAGGAACCTTGGAATGAACACCTAAAAAAGAAAAAACAATTAAAAAGACAAAAAAAACCCTAAAAAACTTATAGTGGCTTTCTTGCCTTGGCCGACCAAATGAAGCTCATTTTGCAAAACAAAAGAGAAAAAAACGCCCTTTTTTGCCTCCAAAAATAAATAAAAATTTTTGTAGGTTTACTCTTTTGTTTTGAAGGTGAGAGCTACGAGGGAGTTCAACCTATAGAAACAAGGGAGGAATAGGTGCACTAAGAAGATCAAACCATCGAAGGTGAGTGAATCTATCCTTTTTTTTCAAATTTCAAAATTTTTTTGGCATTTTTCTTTGTTTTTTTTTTTGTTTTTTTAGTAAGTTATGAATTTTTTTTTAGAAAATGCATTTTTTCAACTTTTTGATTTTTTTTCTAACTTACTTGATGTTTTTAATTTGTAATGTTTTTATTAATTACATTTCAATCATATAATGAATAAGTTTCAATTGGCACCTGCAGAGAGTCAATTGAAATATGATCCATCCTCACCTTTTTGGCAACAACGACAATGATTCAACAACACCGGGTATTTTTTTTTGATTTTCGTTTCTTGTTGACTACATATAAGAGATGTCTTTTGAGTGAGGAGCCATTTATGTCTATCCTTGCCTTTCATTTCGCCCTGAAAAAAAAAAAGGGGTTTTGGCAAAGATTTTTATGAAACAAACATTCAAACATGTCATTCAAAAAATCAAAGTCTATGCACATCCAAAAGAAGATTGCAAACTTTAGTACTCTGCTTAACCGGGTGGTTTTTATCCTTTGTGGACCCTCTGTTTCTTCTTCAGAGAAGTACTGCGGCCCTGATTGAAGCGAATATCTTGGAGGAAAGCTGGGCAAATAAGATAGCATATGGAACAAAGCAAATTCATTGTGGGGCTTTGAAAAACATTGTTAGATTCTTCACCAAAAATGAAAAATTATCAACAACTTTATTTATGTTGTCTAGGTATGAACAGGTCTTTGGACCCCTGTTCGTCGAGAAATTTCTGAGGAGTATTGGAGTAATCAAAGATGATTGTCGAAAAGGTGTATCCATCATTTCAATGGATGGAAAGATTGCAAAAATAGGCCATTCATTTATGCTAGCATGGGCGCCCTTCGATGTTTTTGAAGGCAATGATTGCAGTGGGCAAAAAAAGAAGAATTTTTATTTTTTATCGTCCTCATCATTGAAATGTGGGGTCTGAAAGTGTTGTCCAAATGTAAAAATAATGCTAAAAATTGTATGATCCATTGCTGAGTGGGGCTCCATATATTTCTGAAAAAGCACCATGAATAGGGACTCACTATTATTTTAAAAAGATCCACACAAAGTGGGTCAAACAAATCTACCAGAGGGCGAGGAGGAAGTCTGTCAAATAAAAGCCATTTCATTTCCAAGTTGGAGTTGAAAGAAAATTTAAAAATATTTGTTAGTATATATGTTTTTTTTTTTAATTAGCATTGCCTATATGGATGAATTTGATTTTTTGCTGCTCTCACACACCAGATTAAGAACTTGAAAATTGCGGAGGCAACCATTCTGCAAGTCATCACACCAAATTTTGTATGGAGGAATAATTTATTTGAGCATTTAAAAAAATGATATGTTAATGAAAATTTGGTTTTTCGGAATAATATGTTATAAATTTCACCAAGCCAATTATGAGCATGATTAGGTGTTAATGGCATGGATTCCATGGTGGAGAAAATAAGAACAATAATAGATGCCAAGGAACATGACCCAACAGAAACATTTTTCAAAAATGTGCAAAAGATTATTGTTGGCCGTTGGAACAAGATGACCACCCCTTTACATCTCTTAGCATTTGCTTTGTCACCAAAGTATTATAGCAAAGAGGTACTTTCTTTGTTGAGGAGGGTGGCACCATATAGGGATGCGGAGGATGATGTTGGCCATAAGGCTGCATTTAGTAAGATATTTTCAGATGAAGATATCCAAAGTATTGTCATGAGTGAGTTTAGCCAATTCATATCTTCAAAACATCATGATGTTTCTGCTCTTCTAGAAAAATATAGGAAAAATGTTGTTGAGTGGTGGTATCTACATGGTCAAGGCTCCAATTACTTGCAGCCTCTTGCAATTAAAATACTCTCCCAAGTATGTAACTTTTTATTTATTTATTTTTTTGTTTTTCATTCGATGCTATTATGCTATATATTATCGGCAAGTAAAATTAAATACTAAATGTTGTATGCATACTCAACAGGTTGCAAGTTCTTTTTCAGCTAAGCGGAATTGGAGTACATACTCCTTCATCCGCTCGGTCAAGTGCAATCATTTGGGTGCAAAAAAAGCGAATAATTTGATCTATATACTCTCCAACCTTCATCTCTTGTCACATAAGAAACCTGAATACAATGAGAGTGTGAGAAAGAATTGGGATCTAGCCCCTGAGTGTGCTGATTTAGATGCTGCACTTGCACAACTTGCCTTAGCTTCTATAGATGACGATGAGGCAACTATTGCATTTGACGCACCTAGTGGGAGTGGCAATCCAATTGATGGTGGTTCAAATGAAATTGAACCAATTGTGGACCACGACCTTGATGCTTTTGATGAAGACGAATTTGAAGACTACTAAATTAAATATTGATTGTAATCTGAATTTTCAATGTGTAATGACATTTCAAGACTTGAGTATTTACATTTTTGCAAATTATGAATATGATTATATGAGGTATTTCAATATTCTATTTATTGGCAATTATGTTTAATAGTTTATCATTTATGTCTAATGAATATCATTGTTCTTATAATTAAATTTATAATTTTGAACATGTTTATGACATTATGTTTATATATATATATATATATATATATTCCCGTACTTGTACCCAAGGAAAAAAAATTGTCGTACCGCCATACCCGTACCCGTACTCGTATCTGAACCCGTACGAAAACCGGCAACTTAGATAATAATCATTAAGTAAAAACTTATTAGCATTTGAGGCTGTGCTGCACGTTAGAATTAAAAAGCCTTCACAGTAGATAACACGCAAATCCACAATATTACATCCATAACCACTAGCTCCAGCAATCCCCATTTTTAATGGCTAGTGCTTATCATCTTTTGGTCAAAGGTTGAGGTCCAATTCCTCTTTTTCAAATGGGTTCAACCAATTTCCTATTTCAATAAAGATAAAAGGAAAAAATATATATTAACATCCACAAATCACCAAGAATAGGTCAAAGGGATAGGAATGTACATAAGCTACAATAGCAAAGAACTAGAGCAAAAGGGACCCTAGACTCAAAGCAAATTCAAAAAAGCAAGAAAAGCAAAAAAACAAGCCAACAAAGGTTAACCCAAGAAGAATAATGCACAAACTGCCACAAGCATAAATAGAAGAGTAAGGGAAAGACCATGCTAAGTATTGGAAGCAAATGAAGACCAAATAGGCAAGGAACCAAAAACCTTAGGTACCAGTATTCTAAGATGCACTGGAAAAGCCAATGATATTATCATCAATCATTGTAGGAGTACCAATGCAAAGTCTAGAATTCTCAATGGGGAACTTCTAAGGCTAAAGGGGGTAAGCTAGACAATCCTAAGAGATAGTTGATTTCACCTCCTAACACTCCAAGCCAAAGAATTATTCCTGGTAGACAAGAAACCTGTAATGTGAACCTATCCCCAAGATCCTTGCCATGAAAGAGGGGTGTTAGAGGGTTTTGATGTAAAGAAGAGATATAGGCACAACCATTAGAATTAGAGTTGGGATGCCAAGGAGTCTTAGCCATAGTAGATCATAGAGATGAGTAATGTGTTGAAAGTACTCATTGATGTCAAAGGGACATGGATAGTTTGTCATTGATGCCGAAGAATGCAAAAATAAAGAATTGGAAATAGATGTCTCTAATGTCTTTGTGCAGATCACATACCTGATTTGAAGCAGGTCTTATAGTAGTTTTAGAGAAAATCATATTATCACATTTGAGCTATTCATATCAGCAGATTGGAGTGGCATATTTAAGGTGACTTGGATCAGTTTTATGAGGCAATTTGAAGCAGATTCATAAGACATTTTTGAGCAGAGATATAAGTTTAAATGGACGATTTGAAGGCTTACTGTGACATATGACAGGTGACAAAAGTAAGTTTCATACTTTGAAGAAAACAAATGGTGGTATAGTAAGATTTGGTGATAATGCTTCAACCAAAATTTCAGGTAAAGGCACTCTTGTTCTTGAAAATGGAAGAACAAAAATAGAAAATGTATTATTTGTTGAAGGTTTGAAACATAATCTTCTGAGTGTGAGTCAGATGTGTGACCAAGGACACACTCTTACTTTCAATTCTGAAGGGTGTGAAATAAGCAAAGAAGGCAAATCTATTGCTGAGGCTAGTAGAGCAAGCAACAATCTTTATATTCTTAATAACAACAAAAGTGAAAAGTGTTGCATGTCACAAGAAGATGAAAGCCGGTTGTGGCATAAGAGATTGGGGCACCTAAATTTTGACAATATTGTCAAAATCAACTGCAAGGAAGCACTGAGAGATATTCCAAACCTCTCAAAACCTTCAAATATAATCTGTAAAGAATGTCAGTTGGGAAAGCAAACTAGAGGAAGGTTCAAATCTAAGGAGTATTCTACTTCAAAGTCTCTAGAGATGATTCATACAAATCTATGTGGGCCAACGAGAACAAGGAGCAAGCAAGGTGAAAGATATTTTATGCTTTTAATTGATGATATTACAAGAATGACTTGGGTTGCTTTTTTAAAGGAAAAATCAGAAGCTCTTGACAAATTTAAGGCATTCAAAGCCTTAGTGGAGAATGAGACTGGAAAGATGATCAAATTTCTTTGATCAGACAAAGGAGGAGAATTCACTTCAAGTGAATTCCATGATTTCTGTGAAAAGCATGGAATAAAAAGACAATTTTCAGCTGCAAGAACACCACAACAAAATGGTGTTGTGGAAAGGAAAAATAGGACGGTTCAAGGGATGGCTCGGAGCATGCTAAATGGGTCCAAAGTCCCTGATTCTTTATGGAAAGAAGCAGTTCATACTGCTATTTATATTCAGAATCGTGGATTAATCCGAGTCAATAGCAACAAGACTCCTTATGAGTTATGGGCAGGTAGGCCAGCAACTGTGAAGTACTTCAGAGTGTTTGGTAGTCCATGTTATATTAGAAAAGATGAAGACAATCTGGGTAAATTTGACTTGAGAGCAAATAAGGGATTTTTTCTTGGATATTCTTCCAAGAGTAAAGCATATAGATGCTACAATAAATGCTTGCACAAAATTGTTGAGAGTGCAAACATTATAATTGATGAAGATAGAAGTCTTCAAAAAAAAATACAAGAGGTGGATGATCTAGATTCAAAGGAGTTCAAGGAAGATAAAGAAAGTGTAGAAGGAGGTGCAATTGAAACAATTGCACAAAAGACACCATCAAAGACACCTTCTGAGACATCATCAAAAGCTTCCACAAAGACACCACCTAAATTTATACAAAGAAATCATCCAGAAAATCTAATAATAAGAGGTGATAGGCCAAGAGCAACAAGAAGATTGATACATGTTGATGTGATTTTTGTGACCGCACCAATCAGTAGAACAAAGTATCCAAAGGTTACTCCATTCTCTCTTGATCAAAGTATTTTGTACGCTAAGATTGCAAGAGAGATCGTACGTTCAACTCCAAGGTTCCGCTAATGCAATGGAACACCCTCAGTTGGTTCGTTGTGATTTGTTGTTTTCACAAGGGGACTTACACAATTGTTCAGAATGTTTGCAGCTGACAGCAGGTTAATGATTGGAAGGGGATTTTCTTGAGTGATGCGAATGATTTGGCAATAAGGTACGAACTTCCTAAAACTAACCAAAAATGTACTGAATTTAAATAAGTGCAGGGTTTAGAAGATCTAAATTCTATTCTAGGGCGGAATATGGAATCAATCTCAGCAGACTTCAACCAGACTTTGCTTCGCCTCACGTTGGACAACTCACACAAAGTCGGTGCAATCTTCAAGGGATCTTGCTAGCTGCTCATAACAAAGATGAATTCACCATCAATGAAAGCTTCTTTTTATTATGATAGTTTTCACAACAATCTCTTACAAAGTTTTCAAGGGAAAACTTTCCTTCTCCTTCAAACTATGCTATGCTAACAAACTATGCTAAGCTATTACAACTATCAGTCTCTCTGCTCTAGTCTCTGATCTCTAATCTAATGATGTACAAATGAGGGGGGATGCCCCTTTATATAGCTCGCCCAGTCCAATGGAAGGCTCAGATTACAATCAAATGAATGGCTCAGATTAAGCCACATCAGCCCTAACCCTAAAAACTGCCAGAATGGGGAGTGGTACAATAAATGAATCACAAGATTCCCACTCACTCCCAAAAATAGCAAAGGCAATTAATGCCCACAATCAGTCTTCCAGAAGGGCATTTTCATTCTCCTTCTCCTTGGCTGCGAAATCAATGAATCTGGCTAGCACGGCCTCAACCTGCCGAACTGAGATCGGCAGAATGTGATCGAGCTGGAATTCCAACACCGTAACTGCCTGCCCATGCCGCGTGCAAGACTTTCTCCAAGCAACTAGAGCATCCTGAGTATTTTGAATAATACTGGAGAAAGTGGAGGTGTTCTCAAAGTCGTTCTGAACAAAAGTCTTCACCTCTGAAAAGAAAGGTGGCAGCCTACTCCTCAAGCCATCAACAGTCATCTCATCAGAATTCAGCCTCCTGGCAAAGATAGCCTCTAAGATGTTCAGGACTCCATCAATAATGTTCCTAATAGCCTTCCTGACTCTGACTGAATCAGCCTATGCTGCATCGAAGAATCCTCAACCTGTGACTACTGAAGAGTACCAGCCGGCAAAATCATACCTATCACCCTCCTGAATTACTCCTCCATCAATCAACATCTGCAAGCAAGTGTGCATCAAAGCCTCCAAATGCTGAATAACCTTGCTTTGATAGATATGAGCATCACCCCAGGCATGATCAACTGCATCCATCCGTGCCATAATGCTGGAAGCTTGCTGGTAAGCATGAGCAAGATCTTCCATAAACTTTTCCGTCTCAACACGAACGCTGGCCACCCACTTATCTGCCTCCTATGCCATCTAGTACTACCTGTTGTATAACAAATGGCTGCTCATCCCTTGCTTCTTCTTCACGAACATCTTCTCTAATTTCATTCTGGCGAGGCTCATTGGCTTCTATGGGCTGAGTATCTCCTGAAACTTGGACCTCCTGTCCTGTAACTGTATCATCCTCTAGAGCAGCCTCAAGCTCACGCTGGAAGTGTGTATCAGTAGCAGTTTCTTCATCTTCTTCCTGTTGATCATCTCTGGTGGGTGCATTGACACTCTGGCCAACAGATTCTCTTCGGGGTGGCTGATTTGCCTCCTGTAACTCTTGTTCCTTATTCAACATATTTCTCTGTTCAGCAAATAGTGAAACTCCATGTATGCTTGGAGAACGTGTCTCCAATGGCGTAGGTGATTCTACCACAATTCTTGGAGGCTCTGGCTGAACTGGCTCTTTCCTTCGAGATTCTGGAGCTCGAGCAACCTGTTTCTTCTTGGTGGCAATTGGCGTCCTATGATCTCCCATCAAATTGTAAGTCAAAGGATTGACCTACTCTTCAGCCTATTCACATGCCTTTCAACCCATCCTCTAGTGAATGTCAAGACTGGTATGCAAAGTGTGTCCAAATCGGCAATCTCCGGCTCCGACCAATCTAGAAGTGGGAGTGGTGTATCCCTCACTGCCTCATAATCTGGATGAAGAACATTCATGTCCTCGTCCACCTAGTCTGGTACTGGAATAATCTCACACTCCCTGATCATGCTCAAAGGTAGTCTTGAAAACATTCTCTTTCTAACTTCAGCCTCATCCAACGCACCAGCCCAGTAATCTTCAATATTTGCTTTGTGCCTGAACTCTTCTGATAGTATCCATCTGATATTGCTGTGGGGGTCATAATGCTGCCTGCTGGTGTGATAAGAAAAATGGAAAAACTGAAGCTCATTCTCAGCTTCCTTGGCTAGCTATAGTGAAGGACACACTTCGTCTGAATTCCCCATGATGATTGGGAAGTCCAGTCCTCCCTTCTTCTTTTTCTTCTGAATCTTATCATAGGCGATGAGTTGCCTAGATATCTCTAACATCAAAATCCTGTTTGTAGGGTACTTGGGAAATCTATACAGATATGAAGAAAACCCTTGCAGCCTAATGTAAGTAAATTTCGGAAATTGGATGAACCAACAACCGTACCTTTCTATCAATTCTTGAGCTTCCTTTGAGATCCTGTGATGAGTCCTTTGCTGAAGTGATCTCGTTATATGCATGGTGAAGGCGTCATTAACTCGCTTGTAATGGGATGTGCTTGTCAAGTGCAGCTACGGACAAGCCTCATGAATCTTGAACTGATGAGAGCCACATCCAATTGGCTCCTTGTATGATATTCCCCTGTACTTCGCCATACAAGCCAACATGTAGACGATGTATGAGCCCATATAAAATGTCTTTGTCCTCCTTAAACTCTGAAGCTGCTCGTGCAAATTATCACTGATCATCACCGCCCAGTTAATATGCTCCTTGCCTTCCAGCACAAGGTTGATATAGTAAAACATCCACGGCTCAAAGATGAACGCCTGAGGACAACCTCCAACTCTGTTGAGCATCATGATCAAATCACAGTACTCCTGCTTCAAATCATCTGATATTATTTGCTTCGGCAACTTCGTGCGAGAGGGCTTGGGCTTGTTCATCCAACGAGAGTTAATCATATCAGCACATCTTTCGAATGTTGAAGCATACATCCGCTCAGCAAGTTCTCTCGTCTTGTAAATCATCTTCTCGTGTGATGGAATTCCAAATGCTTCGCCGATAGCTGCAGGTGTGAGGTTGGTGAACAACTTGCCATCAGGTGAAGTGATAGTCCTTCGGTCTGGATTGTAACAGTGGGCACACTCCATAATCAGCTCTGGACACTGAATGGCTGGCGGGAAACCGACAGCTGCATAAAGTCCACTCCGAACAATATTGTGCGAAGTGATCGAAGGACGATGACTTCCAACTCCCATCATTCGACTCCTGAAAAACTCCATATTGGAAGAGCCCAAATTCGTGTCAGCCAGCTTGCCCAACCTCGAAGAGAATTTTGATTCCGGCAGGAAAGACTTGCTCAGCTTCTTGATTACAGCCTGCCTGGACACTTTTTCCTTGTTGGACTCAGCATTGTTCTCTTTGCCAGTTGCTCTTACTTCAGCCATCCTGCAAAAACAACAAATAGTTATTAGCAATTTAACTTAGAAAAATAGAATCACATTGGGGCTGCCAGTCGACTTTTGAAAAATGAGAAGCTTCAGCACTAAATTCCATCTTCAAACCTCAACTCCTCTTGCAGCAACTTTGAACTTTCAATGCTTAGAAAAATTTTCAAGCTAGCTTCAGCAACTTCAACACTTAGAGAAAATCGACCAACTTAGCTTCAGCAACTTCTCAGCCTCAAACTTACTTCAGACTTAGAACTCAACTTCAGCTTCAACAATCTCTCAACTAGAGCCCAAATTCGAACCTCTTCACCAAGTTTTACCTTGCACTGCAATCTTCACTTCAGAGCCCAAGTCGTACTTGCTAGCTGATGGAGAAAAATGAAACAACTTCACAGCTCATATAGCTAAGTCGAATTCTAGAAGGAGCAAATTTTAGCTAGTTCATTAAATTTCCACTACTTCACTGCAGGAATTCGAACTTCCCTCCTCTGGTAGCTGCAACACTTGGCATCCGGCATCCAGAATACTTTGACCTTCTAGAATTTCAAGAAGATTCACTTCACTGGTCAAAGCGTACTTAGCATTTTAAATCATTTTTTTAAAAGTGTTAACTTCAACTGCATCTTTAAGAAATTCATTTCATCAATTGAAGTGTTGACAACTTTGATTTTATTCATCTTTGGCGCAGGAAGATTATTTTCACAAAAAAAATTGATCAAATTCACCTAGTCATTCAACTTCAAATTCACCATCCAAGGTATTTTATCTTCAAAAACATCATTGATTCCTTGCCTTAGAAAAATTTTAAATTTTCCCCTCAGGAAATTCATCAATCAAGTGCCCATGAAAAATCCTCATCTCAAAATTCTTGGCAAGTTGTGGAAGACTTTAAAATCACTCCCTCGTTGAAGATGTCTGATACCCAGAAGAAAATTCCCTTTAGAAGGCGTCGAATTCATGTGTCTACAAACGAAGGGGTACATTTAATTTTTGAATTTTAACCTTAGAAAAATATTTTATTCAAAATTTATTCTTCATTCCTCATCTCTGGGCGTATTTTCTTGCTTGGCCTTGAAAATTTTTATCATCCTCGCGAAGCTAGAGTATCCTGACTCATCAACTGCCAATTTTATCCATGTCTCAAAAAAAAAATTCATTACTCCTTCAAGCCTAGGCTTATTTTCTCTAGAGGTGAAATTTTAATCCTTAGAAAAATTCTTGACATATCATCACCAGCTTGGGCGCATTTGAGGGGTCTAGAAGGAAAATTTTGAATTTTTCCTTAGAAAATTTTTCTCCATTCATCTTTCTCTAGTCATGGCGCATATAGCATGTCAAGGCGGAAGAATTACAACACTTAGAATATTTTCACATAGCTAACACCTCAATATCCTTGGGCGCATTTCACATGTCAAGGTGGAATTAACCACACCTTAGTCATTTTCAATCTATCTTGACTAGATGAGGGCGCATTTAGCATATGGAGGAGGATTTAACACCCAACGCCTTAGATTTTGTCATGACCTTACTTCTAACATGGGCGCATTCAAAGGGTCAAGGAGAAAGTCAACCCTTTTTGTCTTTTTCCTAGTTCATTTGGGCGCATTTGACATGTCTAGGAGGATTTACCCACGCCTTGGTAACATTTTCATTCATCTTCACCTTGCACTTGGGCGCATTTTGGGGGTGGTGAAGGAAGTTTGACTTCAACGCCTTTTGACTTGCCTTGACTCCACTTCTAGCATGGGCGCATTTTGAGGGTGGTGAAGGATTTAACTTTTGCCTTAGACAATTTTCTCACCCTCTCTCCCTCCTTGGGCGCATTTGAGGTATGGAGGAGGAACTTACAAACACTTAGAATATTTTTCGAAAAGCCAACACCTCCAACTTGTTTGGGCGCATTTGAGGGGGTTTGCAGGAAGTTTTCATGCCTTAGAAACTTCTTCTATCTTCTCAAGCTGAGGGCGCATTTTGGGGGTCAAGGAGGATTTAAC
Organism: Sequoia sempervirens; assembly: GCA_007258455.2. Lineage (NCBI taxonomy): Eukaryota > Viridiplantae > Streptophyta > Pinopsida > Cupressales > Cupressaceae > Sequoia > Sequoia sempervirens. Next base: position 47,542,443 of record VDFB02000009.1, read on the forward strand.
TCCAGACTTAGAAAAAATTTCATCCTCCTGCCAACTTGAGGGCGCATTTGGGGGGTCAAGGAGGATTTAACTCCAGACTTAGATTTTTTTCTCACCACTTCTCCTTGAGGGCGCATTTAGGGAGTCCTACAGGATTTATCAAACACTTAAGACATTTTTTTATGGCTTCTGCCAGCTTGAGGGCGCATTTTGGGGTAGTGTTGATGTGTTTTTCGTGACCGCACCAATGCAGAATAAAGTCGCCAACGGCTTCCCTATCCTCTCTTGATCAAAGTATTCTGCATGCTAAGATTGCAAGAAAGTTCATGCGTTCAACTCCAAGGTTCTTTCAGTGCGAATAGGCTCAGTTTGGCTCGATGTGATTTGCTGGTATTTCAAGGGGACTTACGGAATTGTTCAGCAGCGGAGAAAGGAATTCAAATGCTCGAAGGATTTGTCTATGAAGCGCGGGTTTCCTATTCTAATCAGAAAGTACTGAATTGAAATGGGGGAGGGTTTAGAGAGTCTAAATCTATTCTAAGGCGTGGGATATGGAGCTCAACTTTCAGCAAACTTCTAACCGGACTTCGCTTTGCCTCGCATCGGACAGCTTCCACGGAGTCGGTGCAATCTTCAAGGGAGATGACAAAAGATGTTCAAACCACCACTTGACATAAAGATACCATCACAACGACGCATACCATTATTCAAACTGTGATTGAAGTTAAGTACATGATATTCCAGTTGACCACACAAGGCGCATTCACCATCAGCAAATACACTAGTGGTATGGATAGATGAAGTTGCTTAGATCAAACACCACATTCCACAGTTAACATCTACTTGCATGGAATAAAAATTATACTACTTAGAACTATGCTACCATTTGAATCCGAAGGACGAAGAAACCTTGCTAGCTACTCACAACAAAGACGAAATTCACCATCAATGAAGAACTCTTTTATTGAGAGAGTGTTCACAACAATTTCTTACAAAGTTTTCAAGGGAAAACTTTCCCTCTTCTTCAAACTACACTATCAATCTATACTAAGCTATTTCTAAGTTGTCCCTCTACTCTATGTCTATTCTAATCTTCTCTACTGTCTACTGACTGAGTTACAAATGAGGGGGACTCCCCCTTTTATAGCTAGCCAAGTCCCAAAAGACGGCTAGGGTTACAATCAATAGAGTGGCCAGAATCGTGCCACCTCAGCCCTAAACAAGATTTGCCCTAAAAACCGCCACAAAGGAGAGTGGGGTAATAAATGCGCCATAATGTCCACCATCATCCTTCTAGAAGATTCCGTTTGTAGACGCGTTCACACTGTTCTTGATCTTCTTCTCGACTTTTCTTCTTTAACTTCTTTGTCACTTGAGCTAACACTTAGCCAATTTCTTGCAACTTCTTCTTCCTTCGAGATTGAAACTTGTAACTTTATCCTCCTTCGAAGGTTGTGATATCATCGTGCTTCACCACTTCCAAACATCGTGCTCTGGCCTCCACGCTCATCCTGCAAAACAAGCAAGGAGAAAAGCATTAGAACACCTCATAATGTAAACTTAACTTACTTACCTGATTCTCACGCTCTAATTTTCAAGCGTTCATCGCCTTCCTTAGCCAACTTCATCCTTCAAGATTTTCAACATCTTGACTTCAACTGTATTCCCCTTTACTTTTCCAGCTGAGGTGTTCGCAATTTTGATCTCATTCATCTCCGGCTCAAGAAGACCATCCCCACGACGAATTTGAGCAAATTCACCTAGGCAGTTCCTTTCAAATTCATAGTTTGGAGAATTTCACCTTGAAAACACATTTTCTTCATTTTGCCTTAGAAAATTTTCAAATTTTCCCTTAGGAGAACTCACCAACCTAGTGCCCACCAAAAATCTTCATCCTGAAAGCCTCGACGAACTGTGGAAGGCATTAAAATCCCTTCTTCATCAGAAATCTTCAATACCCAGAAGAAAATTTTCTTCAGAACGCGTCGAACTCATGGGTGCACAACGAACGGGTTCATTCAATTTTCTTTTTTTTTTGAATTTTGAACCTTAGAAAATTATTTCCCTGTGAAATTTAAATTCGTTCTTTGCATCTATGAAGATTTCCTGTTGCTCTGACTTGAGAAAAAATTTATCGACCCTGCGGAGCTGGCATCCACTGACTTCACTTCCGGCAACTTCACTCGGACTTCAGGGAAATTCATCACTTCATCAGACTTAGGCGTTTTTCCCAAGGAAGAAAATATTTTCCTTAGAAAAATTTGAATCACTTAGCATTTTTGAAATTTTTGCCTTAGAAAATTTTTACTCAACTCGATCAACTTTGCCCGTGAAAATATCAACTTCACTTAGAAAATTTTTCAAGAAAGCACATCATGGAAAATTCCAACGCCCTCATATTATTTTTACACATCCTACTCCTCGTAGGCGCATTTCATATGTCATAGAGAACATTTTAAAACCAACGCCTAGCAATATTTAGTCACCACCTTGAGCGCATATTCAACTTGAAGGAGGATAAAACCACGCCTAGGAAATATTTTCAACACCCCTTTAGCATTCACCACCCCTGGCGCATTTAATACTTGAAGAGGGACATTCAACACGCCTAGGAAATATTTTCATTCATCAACGCCTAGGATTAACTTCAACGCCTTGGGATATTTCTTCATCACCTTACCTTCAACGCTTAGCAATGTTTATCACTATCTTGAGCGCATTTCACATTGAGGAGAGGATGTTACCATGCCACGGTGACTTTAATCAATTTTCACTCCCAATTTTCACTTCAAAATTATTCTTTATTGGGCGCATTCAACATAGAGAGAGGAAAGTCAACACACTTCAATCACTTCCAAGCTTGTATGGCGCATTTAGAGGTTGAGGAGAATAAAACTTTTTCCAACGCCTTCCCTTGTTGACTTGTTGACTTCAAATGTGGGCGCATTTTGCATGATGAGAAGGATAACTTTACCACGCCCCAGCTAGTGACCTTTCAGCTTCTTATTTTTGTCCTCACATGGCATGATTTGGGCGCATTTGAGCATAAGAGGAGGACGAATTCGTTTGACCACTTTGACCTCTTTCAAACTTGGCGCATTTTGCCCCTACTGCAGGATGGGTGCATTTTGAGGGGTGAGGAGGATATCCTCAACACTTAGAAAAATTTCCAACTTCCCCTCTTCAAGGTGGGCGCATTTTGGCCTAGCAGCAGGATGAGACTCTTTGACTTTTCCTTGACTTTCTTGTGAGTGGGCGCATTTTACTAGTGGAGAAGGATATTTTTAACTTAGAAATTTTTTATGCTTCAAGGCCAAGATGGGCGCATTTTACCCCTGGAGGTGGATGAGATTTATACTTAGAATTTTTTTTTCATGCTTCCACCTCACCAACTTGGGCGCATTTTGAGGTGGCAGGAGGATGAACTCATTTCATAGAATATTTTTGATCATCTTGAAGGCAAGCATGGCGCATTTGGAGGTGTTTGCTGGATGAAACTCAGACTTAGACATTTTTACCTTCTTCTGTTAGCTTATCCATGCCCTGCTATTTATAGTAAGCCTCTTAGTTCTTACACCTCAGAAGCTCGGATTGATTTGCAATTTTGAACACTAGATCCTCATGACTCCACAGTTCTGCTGACACTGCCATTTCGGGTTGACTTACTAAAAATAGCATATTTCTGGAGGTGCTTTGCTATTTATAGCAACTGCCTGCTTCTGGTACCTCCACAGCTCCGATTTGAATGAAATTTGAATGAGGCGCTCCTCACCACGTGACCTGGCTGCTGACACCAACGTATGCACTCAATTTACTATTTTTAGCCAGTTTCCAAATCGACTTACTATAAATAGTAAGTGCTCCGTTTGCCCTGAAATTTTACCAGCAGATAGCCTGAAGAACGCTGATCGCGGTGGTTTACACCGGTTTTCGGAAATTCTGACCTTTTACGCCTCTTTTTGGGTCTCGAAGCTGGAAACCCTAATTCGCTCTGCATTCATACCAAATGAACTCTGTTTGCTCTCGTTTCGTGGCACTGCGATCAGCTTGTGGTTCTAAATCATGGAAGCTACCGGACACCCGCTAAAAATAGCAAGTTCCTTACTGAGTGAGAATCCTCATTTGCATGTCACACCATCGCGAAGCTCTCGAAAAACCCATCAGGAATCACCCGACATGCAAAAGAAACCCCGACATGCAAACCCTAAAAATAGCCCCGAAGGTCAATTCTAAAGTGGTCGTCTCGTCTTGCATGTTATATCATCGCTAAGGTCTCAAAAAACCCAGAAGGAATATCCAGACATGCAAAGAAAAACTCTACATCGAACCCTAAAATTTGTGCCCGTTGGACCGCTAAAAATAGAAAGTTGTCCTTGCCAAATTTTGCACGCAACCTCGATATGCTCGAATGCTGGATCATTAATTTCAAAAATGCCGACAGATCACAGAACTTCACACTTACTAAAAATAAGTAATTGATGAAAATTCATCGAGCGGGAAAACATGTCGACAACAATGTTAGTCTCAATTTTCAATTTATTCACTTCGCTCGACCTGGTGACTGAACGATGAAACCCTAGTTTTAGACTTAGCCAAATTCACGCTCAAGCTTGCAGACGGGAACGTCCCCAAAAGGATAGACAGAACGAGAGAGAGACAACAGCAAAAACAAACCAACACCAAACCAAAAGCAAAGCCAAAATTAGGGGGTCCCCATTTGCAATGGGGCGATGTGTGAAAAACGTCACAACAGGTAGGAGCAGGAATTTCTTCACTTGAAACTTCTCCATCCTCCTGCCAACTTCTCCCTGGGCGCATTTTGGGGTATGAGCAGGAATTTTGTCAGACTTAGAATTTTTCTGGCCTGCTCGCTCATGTCTTACTATATTTAGTAAGTCCTCTGATTTTCATACCTCTGAAGCTTGGATTGATTTGAAATTTTCGCACGGGACCTTCATGACCTAGTTAGTCTGTTCACACTGCCATCTCGAGCTGACTTGCTACTTATAGCAGGTTTCTGAAGGTGTTTTACTATTTATAGTAACTGCTCAGTTTCATGACTTCCCCAACTCCGTTTGACTTGAAATTTGAATGACGTGCTCCTCATGGGGTAACTTGCCCGTTCACACTGGCGCCTACTGCTGACTTACTATTTATAGCCTGTTTCTGGAGTGCCTTACTATAAATAGTAAGTGCTCCGATTGCCTTCAAATTTTACCAATGGATAGCTCGAAAGATACTGATCGCAGTGGGATACACTGGTTTTTGAAAATTCTGGCGTTTGACCCCTCATTTTAGGTCCCGAAGCTGGAAACCCTAATTTGACTTGCATGTCGATCAAATGACCTCCGTTTGACCCCGTTTCTGTTGCACTTTGCTCTGTTCGTGATATTAAGGTGCTGAGCAGCTGTCGAAGTGATCCTGCTAAAAATAGTAAGTCTGTGAAAAAGTGACCAACTTTGCTTGCATGTCACATCACTGCGTAGCTCTTGAAAAACCCATAAAGAATAACCTCACATGCGCTGAAAAGTCCTACATGCAAACCCTAAAAATAGCCTCTGAAGATAGCTCCTGAAAAAAGTCTTGATCCTGGTTTGCATGTTATACCACTGCGAAGCTTTCAAAAAACCCACAAGGAATGTCCAGACATGCATAGAAAATCCCAACATGCAAACCCTAAAAATAGCCTCCGAAGGCTGAATACTAAAAGTCATCGTCTCATTTTGCATGTTATATCACTGCGTAGGTTTCAGAAAACCCATAAAGAATCTCCAGACATGCATTGAAAAACTTTGCATGTAAACCCTAAAAACAGCTCTTGAAGGTGAACTTGCTAAAAATATAAAGTTGTCAATTATGGCTCAAATTTTGCAGACAAATAGCTTGACGTGCTTTGGATGCAGTGTAACGACCGGAGCTTCGAAAGTGCTGAGAAAAATGTCCCAAATTAGGTACTTACTAAAAATAGTAAGTTGTTGGAATCCAATGAAATTTTGCTGGGGACCTCCTAGAAGCTTGTTGACTGCAATGCCAAACTCAAATTTCAACTTATTCACTCCATTTGACTTCAAACTGGCCTGAAGACTCAAAACCCTAATTTTCAGACTTAGCCAAAATTTCTCGTTCAAGCTCAAAGGCGGGCACACCTCTGGAAAGCAAACAGCAGAAAGAGACAGAAAGAGAGAGAGAGAGAAAACCAAAGCCAAAAGACCAGAATGGAGCAAAAATTTAGGGGGTCCCCATTTAGAATGGGGTGATGTGTGAAAAGGTCACAACAATACATTATTCAGAAAATGAAGATATGTCTTTGTTGTCAAGAATTGAACCAAAGAGTGCTCAAGAAGCAAGGAAAGACAAAAATTGGATAGAAGTAATGGATGAAGAGCTCAATCAAATTGAGAAGAATAGAACTTGAGAACTTGTTCCAAAACCCAAAGATAAGAACGTCATTGGAACTAAATGGGTTTTCAGGAATAAATTAAATGAATTTGGCCAAATTGTAAAAACTAATGCAAGACTTGTGTGCAAAGGATATGCACAAGTTGAGGGTGTTGACATTGAAGAAACATTTGCACCTGTTGCTCAATTAGAAGCAATAAAAATGTTTCTAGCTTTTGCAAGCTTCAAGAATTTCAAAGTTTTTCAAATGGATGTAAAATCAGCCTTTCTGAATGGAAATTTGGAGGAAGAAGTCTACATGGAACAACCTGAAGGATTTATTATTTCAGAAAATTTGGACTATGCATGCAAGCTGAAAAAGGCATTGTATGGTTTGAAACAAGCACCCAGAGCTTGGTATTCTAGACTAGACAAATACTTGCAGCAGCAAGGCTACAAAAAAGGTTTTGCGGACAGAAACCTCAAGAATGAAGGAAATAACATGTTAATTGTTGTTGTTTATGTAGATGATATCATCTTTGGAGGCAACAAAGAAAATATGTGCAACAAATTTGCTACTACTATGCAAAGTGAGTTTGAAATGTCAATGCTTGGTGAGCTATCTTATTTTCTTGGTTTGCAAATATTACAATCAGCTAATGGAATATTTCTTTCTCAAACCAAGTATATTAAGGAAATGTTGAAGAAGTTCAAGGTAGAATACTGCAATCCTGTGAGTACCCCCATGATTACAGGATGCAAGTTAAGCAAGGATGATGAATCTCCCGAAGCTGATCAAACTTTCTAAAGGTCAATGATTGGGAGTTTGACATATATTATGCAAGTTGTTGGTTATGTGGCTCAATTTCAAGCTGCACCAAAGGAGACTCATGTAAGTGCAATAAAATGGATATTCAAATATTTGAAAGGTGCTATGGATTTCGGTTTATGGTATCCAAGAGGTGAAGATTTCACTCACAGCATACACAGATGCAGATTGGGTCGGCAATGTTGATGATAGAGAGCACGAGTGGAGGTGCATTCTTTCCAGGAAATTCTCTTGTTTCGTGGTTGAGTAAGAAACAAGAATCAATTTCTTTGTCTACAGCTGAAACTGAATACATTGCAGCAGTTTCTTGTTGTACATAGCTTCTAAGGATGAAGTAGACGTTGAAGGACATCAAAATAGAGTTTGATCATCCCATCTCTATTTTATGTGACAATACGAGTGCAATTAATATTTCAAAGAACCCAGTTATGCACTCCAAGACAAAATATATTCCGATTAAGTATCATTTTTTGAAAGAGCAAGTTGCTAACAATCACATGAAGTTAGAATATGTTGCTGTAATATGCTGCCCTGTTTGCTCTTGGTTTTTTTTGTGGTTTGATAGATGATTTGTTTGTGTTTTTTGATAATGTTTTGAATGCTTTGAACAAAAGCGCAGAAAATAACAAACTTGCAGGAATGATATAATCAAAAAATTTATTTCTTTCAAAGTCACAACTAGCTGGAAATTCCAGATTTCTATTACAAACCAAATATCGAGATTTTCTCGATTATAACAACAACCCAATTCATAAAATATCATGACATATCTAGGATTAACATACCCAAAAAAAGTTAGCAACTTCGTCAAGGTGCTGTAGTAGAAACAGTAGACTAGAAGCCATGAAAAGTCTAATTTGACCTTTGCAAAATGAAGTCTCCACTGTCCTCGAGGTTGTTGAGTGTTCCTTAGCCCTAGATGCCACCAAACCCTCAAAGAATGCTCCAAAACCCTAGGCGTCCACAAGCAAAACCCTCACGCCCCTCCTTGAAGTGGTACGGCCAGCAATGAGGTTAACGCAATCAACAATCTTCAGCAAAACTCCTTCAATCCGACACAAAGAATAATCTTTGCAAAAGCAAGCCCAATCGTTTGAAGGAAATGAAGTAACAATCACCAATGAAACCCAACTATGATCTCTGAGTGAAACCACCACAATATTCTCCAGATTGTATCTCTAAGCAGCATAGAGAATGCTGATTGCAAGGGATTTTGTCCTCACTGAAAGGGAATGATGAACTTGAAAAACCTTCTGAGAACCAGTATGCACCTTCAGTATCTTATGTTTCTTTAAACAAATCAGATTTCAATCATCTTGATACAAGAACATGCTACTATGCCATAGAGCGGAAACAGACAAAGTTGAATTCCCATGCATTAACCCTTAGAGGAAAGATGATGTAGTTCTTGATCTAAGAAAATTTCAAAAACATAACGGCATACAAAATTAACATTTAAGAATGAGAAACACGAAGAACAAAAGAAAGATAAACAGAAGAGAAGAAAACACGATATACGTGGGGAAAACCCTTTTAGGTAAAAAACCCCACCCTCCAAAGCATTGAACCAATATATTAATCTACAACAATTCAGTTACAATACACTTCAAGCTCGCAGCCTTAACATGGAGACTACATCTTGCTCTTTTCGAAGAAATTCAGCAGCATAACCTAGCAATTAAAAATTCTCCTCTCACAACTCCTCTAGAAAATGCCCATATTTATAGAGCACCAAGATGGATGCTAGAAAAGCCACATGTCAACATCCTCTTCACTGCATGCATCCAAACAGAAAGGATAACATGCAAGGCACCTATCTTCACCTGCTTATGCAACTGTCATAAAATCTCAACATGCAACCCATCTATCATAAATTACTATGACAAATTTCAGTCCTCTCAACATGCAATATGCCTACCACATGCAAGACTGACACCTGCCACAAATTTCACTAGTCTTGACTCTTACACTGTCATAGTTTTGTCATAATCTGTCATAGCAGTTGTCATAATCCAACTCTTACAACTTATGACAAATTCCACTAAAATAGCTTACAGTGGGGTCCACAAAGTGAGATGCCTATTTCCATCAATTTAGGATGCATGTCATCCTAGTCACTTGCCATGTAAGTTTCCACCTCACCAAAGTGGTCCCACAAAGTGACATCACAAAAATGACATAAAATAATACATGGGCTAAAATAAATAATTAATTAACAACATTAATGCTAGGATTTGCAAAGGTTGAGACACCTTAATCCCAACACTCACAAACCCTGAGAAGAATGTCCTACAAGAACAAGAGCCAACTCAATATCTTTATCCAACATAAAGAAAGAATGATCTCTCAAAGCCCTTATAAAGCCTCTCCAAAACCCCACAACGCCTTCTTGGGAATTAAAAAGGTTTTAATTTTAAATTATAATTCCCCTTATGTCTCCCTAGGTGCCCAACTTAAGTTATAACACTTTAACGTTATATTTTTCACTAATGTCTCCCAAGGTCCCTTTTATAAAGTAACTTTATAAAATAACATAAGTTAAATATTTAATTTAATTTTAATAACATTATATTATTTTAAATAATTGCACTAGACCAAATAAACATTGAAAAATAGATAATTGCTCCCACTGACACTACTAAAAATAGTATGATTGACAATTGGCTTCCTCGACATCCAAAATTGACTTACTAAAATTAGTATGGGAGATAACACCAAAAACACTCCAGAAAAGGGCAATATGCAACTCCCAACTACACCATGCTAGATAAACGGTCACCAAAGTTCCCTAACCACACCCCATTAGCCTACGAGAACAACCGAATAGGCTAACTCTGCCAAACTATTGAATAGGCTAGGAAGAGAACATTAGTTGCCACCAAAGAATAAGTTGCAGTTATCTTCACCAAGCCGCTTCCAAAGGAAACTTTTGAGAACCTGAGGAAGAAGTTGGGAGTGATGTCACACTCATTCTGTTAGTAAGGACGAGTATTGATTAAAGGGGAGCTTATAATTGTCATATTCTTTAGCTCCGTGTGAAGAAGGTGCAGAGTTATTATCTCCTTTGCCATTGATGTCAAAGGGGGAGAATCAGAGACAGGGGGAGCAGTTTCAGTTTGCAATTTCAGTTTTGTAAACTTGAAGTTGTCATCAATGACAAAGGGGGAGATTGTTAGATAATTGTCATTGATGTAAAAGCTTGATGCATGCGGTTAGAAAAAATGTCAAAGCTTGAAGCATGTTGTGTTAGAAAAAATTCGCCTAGTGTTTGATGCTGCTGCACTATACACGCCTAGATATAGAAGAAAACCTACATATCAATGTTGCATACAATTTTGAAAACAATGCTACGTATCCAAATCTGTAGAAGGATAAATGCCATGTATAGAAGGATAAAAGTAGCTTTAAGAAATTAAAGCATACATAAAGAGATTAGCGCCACCACAAGCATGATGAAGATAAGCATTGCAAAAACAATTCTTTTGTTAAGATTTGATAAGGTTTGAGAAAGGAAAGAAAATCTCATAAAGTTGGCCACCATCTTTAGAAGGAAATAAGATAAAATTTTAAAAGCAGCTTTATAAGACAAGAAAAGAAATAGATGAGAATAGAAAGATAAGATGAAAGAAGAAAAACAAAAAAAAAGGAAAGCATGCAAAATGGAGTTGTTTTTCTTAAAAAAGGGAATCTATTTCTAAAAACAAAAAGAGTCTTATGGTTTTGTTTTTAGAAAGAGATTAATGCTAATATTTTTCATATAAAAAAGGAAAAAGGAGATATTTTTGGGGAGTAAAAAAAGGGAAAAGGATATAGTACGAATTTGCATGTAATTTTCTATATTTTTTTTTTTGTGTAAGAATTTAAAAAAAGAAAAGAAATCAGTTGTGTGAAGCAGTTTTCATGGAAAATTCATAAGAGAAAAGAAGCAGATTTGAAAGGAACTAATGCAGAGTTTTTGAGAGGAAGTTTTTTTAAGTGATTGAAAATTAGAGATAGAAGTCGATGATCAAAGAATGAAGTGCAGATTTATGAAGAGAGATTGAGCAGAGTACAAAGAAGTTTTTTTCAAGTAGAGTTTATTGGAGGTCGGTGCCTCATACTGAGCCGGTGCTCAGAGGGAGTTGGTGCTTCCAATGAGTTGGAGCTCACGTTAGTAAGATCGGTGTCTTATGTGTGTTGTTGCCTACAATTTGTAAAGAAGTTAATAAAAACAATATTTTGCCGTGGTTTTTTCCCTTAGGGGTTCTCCACGTAATTTTTGCGTTCTTGCATGTGTAGCTTGCTTGATGTTTTGAAAGTTCTATTTTCAGATTTGAAATAAGTATTAAAGTTTGTCCTAATACTGATTCACCACACCCCCCTTCCCTCTCAATATTAGCATGTGCTCTTCATTGACCACCTTACACATCTTCTTGAGAAAAGCAATAAGGGGTCACTGAATCTTCATCTTCATTAAACCAAGAATCTACTACGAAAAAGGAAAAATTTTATGCAAACAAACATAAAGGAATAGCTCTTTGTGCTTCTACAAGTGTTGGATTAGGGAGATGGCTTCTAAATTTTGGAGCTTCTTATCATATGGCTTCTTCACAGTCCATGTTCTCTTCTTTTGAGCCTTGTGTTATGCTGCCTATTTCGATGGGTAACAATACATATATGAATATAGTTGGGAAGGAATCTATAGATATCGGGGATGGCACTTTCAATGATGTATTTGCATACCTCATTTTTCCAATAATCTTCTTTCCATCTATCAAGTTAATCATACTGGAGTAGGGAAGATTGTGGAACTTACTCTTGATTTAGTTATTATCAGAGACTTGGAGAGTAGAGAGATTGCTGCTAGTAGGGTGGTTGATCATGCATCTCGGTTGTACACCTTTTCAGATTTTGTTCTTAATGATGGCTTTGATCCTTTGGATGATGATCACACTTCTACTGTGGACTTTGATTTTGAGGAGAATTTTGGTTACTTGAACTTGGGTATTCCCACAAGTGATCCAATTCTTTAACCTTGCATTCCATCTCCTCCATCTACTATTGCTACTTCAGATTCTAGTATTGCTTCTTTGAGAGCTTCCAGTTATTCTTTGCAGCAAGATATACATTGTCTTTTAGATTCAACTTTGTGAGATAATCTCTTGACGAGTATTTCAAACTTGTTTATGGAGACGCATATTGTAGATTTGGGAGACACTATTGATTGTATTCATCTTCTCTTTGATGGAGTTGATTCTTCTTCAGTTGTTGTGAGGGAACACTCTAACCCTCTTGTTCATTCTCTACATGATCATTCATCACAGTTTGACACGAGTCTGGATACTTTGGATCAACATTTGGAGGAGACATCTTCAGAGGAGATACTTAAGTCTTTGGATTGTGTTCTACATCCATCTCTAGGAGATTCTGAGTTTTCATTTTCAGCAATGTGGCCTAGAACTTTGATTTGATTGTGAGAGCCTTCAGCATCGACATGGGGATACATGAGTTGAGTTCAAAGACTCCATACATCTTGAGTTTTCTTCCTACAATTTTTTTTTAGGAGTGGGGAGATAGCTTGCATACACCTTTGGTTTTGTTTCTTCCTAAGGGGAGGAACATTGTTCAACAATCGTGGACCATCTTCTACATCCAATTTCGAGCATCTACCATTGGATCTCTTTGGAGAGGGGGCTTCTTGGTCCTTCCACTTCATTTCTCTCTATTATGGGTGGGGGGGCAAGAGCATACTTCCTTTTTGTGAGAGGAGGTGTCTTCTTCTTTGGGGGGGATTTTATATGTATATGGGTAAACCTAACATGGTCTCATTTGTCGAGACCCATCATCTTTTACAATCCTCCTAAGCTGCACCTAAGGGGGCGTGTTGGTGTAGATTTTTATTTTTCTAGTGGGTTAATTTATTTTTCCTTAATTCCATATTTTTTCCTACACTTTTATTAAGCTTTCTTAGGATAATAAAGTGATTTTATTATTTAATAATTAAGAGATAAGGTGATGAGTTGTCTCCACCCTTATAGGGTGGAGCATTTACTTTTTCATCACTTTATTTAATATTGGTGGTTATTGGTGATCAATTCCTATTGGTTGGATTTGCCACCTCCATCCTTTCCTTAGTTCTATATAAACTCACTACCTAGTTTGTATTTGCATATTCTTGCATACTCTTGCATACTTTGGCATACATGTACATTGATGCATGCAGTCATTATTGCCTTGAACTCCTAATGCAATCTTGTCACCTTGACATTTGCACATCTCTTGGAATCTCAGGTCTGTATTTTTGTTATTTCATTTACAGTTTATAGCTTATCTCTCTCATAGAAAGATCTTGGTTATTCAATCTATTTCAAATTTCTAATACTCCATTATGCCTATAGTAAGATCAAGAAGCTTAAGATAAGAAATTTGAAACAAGGGCTACAAATTCAAGAGGACAGTTAAGCCAAAGAGAAATTGTCACAAAATCTTTAAGAATCGAAGAAGATGATCATAGATCTGAAGCTTCAATTTGAAGAGGCAAAGAAAATAGAGGAAGAGGTACAAATCCAATTGAAAGCAAAGAAGAAAATTGCGAGAAGTTGGAATCTGAGATTGTTTCTCTAAAAAGGCAATTGGAGAAAATAACGGCTCAATTAAATAGGAACTTGAAGAACGAGAAAAATTCGGAAATATTGGATTACATCATCAATTCTCATTATGCTACCAAGGATTGTGGAATCTGACTTTTGCACCAGCCAATCCCTTTCTCCTCCCACACGATTTAGCTCCCTCTCTTTTTTCCATTCTCTGCCTTCCTTTTCTTCTATAATTTTTGCTTGATGGACATCTAAACCAACATCCAGTTTGTTTATTATGACAAGACAAAGGCCCATTCTTTCCACATTCTCTTCACATGGTGCCCATTCCTCCTGTCCTCTCCAATCTAATGCTCGCACAGCAAGCCCATATCATAGGCCATGCCTCTTTAATTCAGAATTGACTATGTTATTTTCTTTATTTTTATTATTTCTTTATTTTATTTTATTTTCTCCGACATCCATTATGGAGGCAACTAGATGGGGATGTGACAGTTTTAAAAGGAGTTGTCATACCTTTTTATGCTTGTTGATATTTTGGCTACAACAGCAGAGAATTGCAGCATTTTCTTTAAATAAATAAGGGTAAAGAACAGTTGCAACCCACAAAGACTAAGGAGATTACAGCACTTTGATTACAGCACTTTCAGAGATTAATATTGTGAACAAAAGTACAACTCTAGGAGACAAAATCTGCCTCCATATTATGGTCTGTCCCCTTGCCAACCTGTGGTGATGATATTATTTCTGTTTTCTTTGTATGAGTACTGATAAAAAGCTAAGTTACCGATTCGTTTTTGGATTCGGGTACGGGTACGCGAATCCGGTACGGGATTCGGCAAAAAAAAAATTTTGGATTTGGGTACGGCTTGGGTACGGCAATACAAAAAACATATAAAAATCAGAAATATATACATATTTGCAGTAGTAATTAAGTTCAGAATACACCACCATATTAATAGTCTAATAACATAGCAAAAATACATCACCACTTTCATAGTCACTAAGTCAAATATTAAAATATTAGTGATTACTCGATTGTCATGATATAAAATTATAAATTAAAGTTCAAACATAAAATGTCAAACGTTTACAATCAGCCATGGCCCATTATTGATCATTGATCAATCTGAATCATATGGGTCATCAGTATCAAACAAACTAGCATTATTAGATGCTACATTTTGCGTAGAACCACAAATAGCATTCGTGGCACTCGCACAAGCACTGCCACTAGCAGTAGCAGTAGCACCGACACTACCACTCTCACGATCAGTAGCTGCTTCAGGCTCATACTCATCATCAATATCAAGTGCAGCTAAGTGACTTGTGGAAGCATCCAAGTCAAGCTGCTCTGGCTCAATATCCCACCTCCTTGTGTCTCCTTCTTTGTAGGAAGTTTGCTTGTGTGTAAGGAGGCGCAAGTTTGAATGCACATACACCAAGTCCTCTGCCTTTTTTGAATGCAGCCTATTGCGTTTTATTGAGTGGATGAAGGAGTATGTGCTCCAATTCCTCTCTGATGAAGATGAACTAGCAACCTATTAAGAGTCAAGACCAAATTAAATAGTTAAGAGTTACAAAATTTAACTAAACAAAATTATTAATTAATATAAATTATAAATTAAAATTAAAATTACAAACTATAAAACTTACTTGGGATAAGATTTTGATTGCAATTGGTTGGATGTGCATGTATTCTTGCCCATGGAAATACCACCAACTATGACCATCTACCCTATACTTGTCTCGAAGAGCATCAAGATTCTGAGCAACACTACCGGAGCATGCAAAAGCCATGAACTCAGCCCTCACTCGATCACGTTGGTCACGATCAGTGAAGAGTCTCCGAATTGCTGCCTTGTAACCTTGAGCCACTTCAACATCCCTATATGGAGCAACTCTTGATGTAACAGAAAGAAGCTCAGGACTATAATATTTGGGACTCAATGCAAAAGCAAGAAGATGCAATGGAGTGGTCATTTTGTTCCATCTATCAACCATGATTTCCTGTAGCTCTTTGAAGAACTTTTCATCAGGATCTTCCTCTTTTGCATTGATGATGGTTTTCATCTTCTCAATCATTGAGTCGATACCATCATATACTTCTCCCAAACAAGGTCTATCCATGTCTGTGTAACGGATCATGCTCAGTATAGGCTCAGTGAAACTGACCAGGTACTCAACACGATCCCACCAACAATCATCTAGTATCCTTTGCCTGATCCTATTTGCCCTTTCACTGCTAGATTGCTTCCATATGGCCCAATTAGGGCTGATTACCATGGCACAAAGTGCCTCACGAACCTTTATAAGTCGTCTCAACACAATTGTGTTGGAGGCAAAACGGGTCTCTGCAACCTGTTTGGAAATCAAAATTAAAATTAAAATGTAATTTAAATTTACAAAATCAAAATTTAAAATTAAAAGAAAACTAAAAATTTAAGAATATTGAGAATTTCAATTAACTTACCTTCAACAATTCCAATTTTGAGAATTGTCTAAATATTCCTTGTGTCATATGGTGGTTGGTGACAAACATCTGGATGTCTTCGCCCTCAGCATACACCTGTTTGATCCACTCAATTTTGGATCCAATTTTTTGTAGCATTAGATTGAGGGAGTGGACAGCACAAGGTGTCCAAAAAATGTGTGGATACTTCTCCTCAATCAATAACCCAGCAGCCCTACAATTTCTGGCATTGTCGGTTATAACTTGCACAACATTTTGATGGCCCACATCTTCAATGGCTTGGCAAAGGATGTTAGCAATAAATGGACCATCTTTCACCTGTCCCTCACAATCCACTGCTCTCAAAAACATTGCCCCTTTAGGGGACACGGCAATAACATTGATCAATGGGCGATTTTTTGCATCTTTCCATCCATCAGAAACGATGGTCACCCCTGTTTCAATCCATGAATCCCTTATGGGCTTCAAAGAGTCTGCTACATGTTTCACCTCTTTCTCCAATAAGGTGCAACGCACCTTCTCAAAACTTGGGCCCTTATACCCCTTTGGAGCCTCATTAATAGATTTCACCATTTTTTGCCAATATGGTGAACGAACAACGTTGAATGCCAATCCATTGGCATAGACACATCTTGCTATGTCTTGATCAGCAATCTCTCTTGCCTCATTCTGAAATGAAACTTCCAACGGTCCCTTAGATCTTTTATTTGATGAGGGCACGGTTTGCTCTTGAGGGATGTTTATAAATGGATGGCTTTCTGTAGGTGGAATATAAGTAGGTGGTGTAGGGGGTTTCATGGATTGAGATCCTTTCTTCAAAGGATGGTTTTTTTTAGCACTAGTAGCTTTTTGATCTGCTTTTTCTTGCTCAGCAATATATTTCAACACTATGTCATCTGCAAGGCCTTTGCCATCACCTTCTGGAGGTCCCGGACAAGGTTTGATGCCAATATCAGGGATACTACACAAGTGGGCTTTGACTCGACTGTATGAGCTCGTGTATTGAACTTTGCAATGACCACAAATCCAAATAAATACTCCACCACCTGGACATTGTTGAACCATTTCTACATATTTCCAAAGGGGAGAGGTTGCACTTATTTTGAAACGAGATTGGCCTGAATTAGAAGCAGATGCCATTGTAATACCTAAGGGCCAGGGCACAATAGATTGAAATAATTTTGGTATTGAAATTTGAAACTAAAAAGCTTAAAAGAATGAGAACAATCAACAAAAGTTATAGTAATACAATAAAAACAAAACTAAATAGTTCATTTGTTAAACAGAAACTTAAAAAAAATGTAAAAAAAAAATCAAAAAATTTCAAAGAAACCTACCTTTTTTGAACAAATCTTGCTCTACAGTCTTCTTGAATCTTGGCAAACACTTGCAAGTGCTTAGGAATAGCACAGCAATCAACCTTGAACCACCAACGATCAGCCTTCAACTTTGTTCGAGCTTGTGCAAGCAAAAGAGCAAGTTCAGCAATGGAGGCAAAAAAATTCGTTTTTCTTTCACAAATTGTTAAAATGAAGTTGTTTTTACCTTTTTAGTGTGTTTGGAGGTCGAAATTAGGGTTGCAATCAATATTTTAATGTTTAGAAGTCAACATAAGGTCAAACAAACAATAAAAAATGATTAAAAAAAGTCGTTTTTTTTCAAACTGCGCTTTTTGACGCGAAATTCGGCTCGGATTCGGCTCGGATTCTTCATGCCGAATCCTGGAAGAATCCACAGTCAGCTGACGAATCTGATACGAATCCGCAGACCAAAAAACGAATCCTGGACGAATCCGTACCGTACCGTACCCGAATCGTACCGTATCGTATCCGGAGGCTAGGTATGGCGAATCGGTAACTTAGATAAAAAGGAATCAATTCAAAAATATCATAAAAAAGCAAAAAAAAAAGAGAAGCCTTGTCTTGTGGGTCCTGCCATTCTTTCCAGCTGCAACCTGTAGTTAAGGGGTTTTTTCTTATTTGTTGGCAGCTGCATTAAAAAACTATTGATCTGAAATATGAGCTTTTGGAGCTATTTGTTGAAATATCGTTCCTTTCAGACAGGTCCAATATATCATCTGTTATTAAGAAATAATGGGTAATTACTGTTGATTTTTCTATACAAAAAGGGATTTGCTGTAATCATGAGCTTATAGATCTTGGTTATGATAATATTTGAAGATTTAGAGTTCATCAGTATTTCAGTATTGCATTAGAATTGAGGGCAGATTTTATGATGTTCCTTGCTGCCGTGCTTCTTCAGGGAATGTAGTTTAGTTTAATATCAACTGTGCAGTTCTGTACCAGCACACATAAATATTATTTCCGCTGGTATTTCATCCATGATCAGCCGTATAGCTGCAATATTCAATGGTACCTATAAGTGATTGCATTATTCTATTTTTCTATCAATTTAGCATACTATACCAAATAAAATTACTTCTATATTTGATCAAACAATTCGAGAGTTGAATGTTCATCTTTTAGTGGCGGATTACAGTTATTTAATAGCTGATTTACATCATTTCAGAGGAATTTGTTGTTGTTGAAGTCAGGAAAATTTAGATTTCATGCTTATTGGTTTACATTGTATAACTAGATGTTAAATTTGTAAGTCTAGATGGCTATGCTGCCAAGCCATAGTTCATGCATTTCAATTTCAATCATTGCAAGCAATAAGCTAGTGTCCCAACCACTGTATGCTCCCACTTTGCCGACATCAGGATCTATGTGATCAGAAAGAGTGAAGAGTTCATGCATTTTGTCAAACATTTGTAAAACTTCATAAAAAATTAGATGGGGACATTACACAAGTTCACCTCATAAGTATATTATGGTGTATGACATGATTCTGCTTGAGAAATTTCACTTGTATATGAAGAAAAACTCTTAAATGCATTTTCTTGACCAGATGAAGATATAAAATCTACCATTACACATCTTTTGTTTCTCCACCTTGATGCTTGTATAATGTATGTATCTTCCCTATTTATACTTTCTACTTGATAGAGTAGGTCCTATCTTTCTGCTTGTATAACTGTTTGTGCATCTAAGATCCAGCATCAGCAATTAACAATGTTGACTGACAAAATCAAGAAAATGAGACATACCTGAATGGATTCCAACTCTACTTGACGTAAATTCTCCTCCACACCCTTTGTATACTCACGTAACTCAGTGCCCTTGGCCAGTATATTTGCAACCACCTAAAATGTTTTTTAATGGAAAAAGGAAGAATTTTTAATCACAAGAAACAAAGAAACATAAATTTGAATGCAAACTAATGTGCAGTAGTAAATAAAAGGGGGTACAAATATGCAACATATCAGACCATGATTAGATAGGGTTATTTCCATATTTGAAGTTCAGAGGACTGATGATTCAGAATTAATTATTTTCTGTTTCTGTATGGTATCCCCTTGCATGTGCCATGCCATGTGTTTTGCATTGACACACTACTACTACTTATCTGAAAGTAAATGCAAATGCTCTCAAAATGTTTGTTATTGGGCAAAGAAGAGCCATTGTTAGTGATAACTGAATCTCATCATTGCACATAATCATTTGTGTAACAGTATATGTAAATTCAGAAGTCTACTAAGAATATTGTCTGTTTAATCAAATTTTATGGTTTTGTCCATAGTTTTAAAACTCAGCAGCCCATAATTTTCACTGAGACTTAAGAATTGGAAAAACTCAGCATATTGAATTTAAAGAGTACATATCTAGGAAAATCATTGAAAAATCTTTGAAATCTACAGAGCTGACCAAAGAATGGAAAATAAAAGCTTTTCTACTAGCTGGCTAGTATCTAACAAGTACTCGCCCTCTGAGTTTCGGTGAGTAACCCACCAAGCACTTTTGGCTTGTGATTACTCAAGTTTTAAAACTATGGTTTTGTCTGTGATATAACTTGGTAATACTAATTTTGCAAGACTCAAGGAATCACAAACAAACACTACTGAAATTTGCAATAAGTTCTCTTCATATATTGACATTCCAAAAATCGCAAGGATCAAGATCTTGACAAAAGAAAACCAGCAACCACTAAATATTCCAAAGGCAAAGAGAAGAAAATACCATTGATATTCCAATTTTAGTACTAGCATTCAAGAGGGTACATTAGAAAAAGGTGCACAGCAAACGCAGCATGAAAAATATGCAGAAAGTTTGGCATTTCATAAAACTGATAGAAAATACAAGTAAAGTTTTAAAATGGCAGTCAATGCAACAACAACATAATGGTGGGTTCAAACTGAAGTTCAGTTCCAATGCAACTAATTTGGAAATCCGGTTATGATCACCCCATGAGAATTCCAAAGACAACAAGCAAACAGGAATCTTAGTTCAATAGATTAAAAAGATCAGTAATGATTGTTCATTAGTAATTGTTAGCATTGTTATTGATGCAATGGTTTTTGAAATGATGCTAGTAAGAAATAGTTCAATAATTAAGAGCGGTTACAATCAAACTGCTTAGTGGCTCTTTGGTTGTCAAAAAATAAAGAAAAGAACAGATATTCCTGTGATCATCACCCACCAACACAAGAAGGTTTTCCCATTGTGTCTCTAATGTGTATACATATCTATGAACCCTGAGCTCCTTTTTCTGATTAGTTTGTAAGAGAAATATGCCTAGAATCTAAATGTCCTATCAAATGAGAAACCAGAGATGTATACAGCATTCCTTGTTCTTATCTGGCAAATGCTTTTACACCTTATGTAGAAATTATAATTGTGGATACTGTCAGAGAAAGAATCCCTGCATTTGGTGATTATTTGATAATTTGAGTATAAACATGTACCAATTGGCTGCAGCTACAATTGAAATTAACTTTCATCAGTGTGTTGTTTACTACAATGAGAATCATCTCTATGAGAAAAAATTGTTTTGTACAAGACTTATGCAGCACCCACTCAATATTATCAAGTTATCAACCTCTCAAGGATCAAATGATTATTTAAATCTCTTACAATAGAAATGTATACAATTAAATCATCTGTAAGAAGTACTAACAAATCTATAAGTACCTCATCACTCCGGCATTCTTCAAATTCTTGTTGCAGACCCTCCAATGATATCTCATCACTGCAGGAAAGCACAAATAACAAAAGAAATTTTCAAGAAACTGAGTAAAAACTAAAGTGTATTTTAAAGCAACTAAATTTCGAGCTCTAGGAAGAAAAAAAATGTGTTGCATATACCCATTTTCATTAGAACATACTGAAGAGGCCTAAAAATTGACCACTAAAATATATAAACATATTGGCCCACATTTTTTAGTCCAACAGGTGATATAAATAAGTAACGTTTTATTCAAATTCATGAAAACAAATATGAACTGCTTGGTATAGCACAATTCAAACCCATAAGGAATCTCATACTTTTAAATCAAACCATGAAGCTCTATGCATTTTAATTTTTCAATATTAAGGTAGAATGGTTTCTCTTACAGATTGCCTGTCATAAAATTAATTTAACGTTTTTGGCTTCCAGAATTTGGGATGAGAACATTAATTAAGATTTTCTATCATAAAAGCTGGAAGATTCTGCCCTTTGAGAACTGTCTTCAGATAAAATGTGTTATTGCAGCATTCAGCTCATTAAAACTTGGTGTTATAAAAGCTCACATTGTTAGCAGTCTTCCATGCACATGTCATCATAGAAATTTCCATTTGTGTTGGAGAGACTGTAACAATTCTATTGAAGCAATTAGTGCATCTGATAGTATGTTAAAAGTACCAATGTAACTTCATGCGGCAACACAAGATGCACAACATTGTACCAGAATTTTATCCAGGATTCCAGTTCCAAAGGTGCTGAATCAATTAGCATGTTTCACTATCAGGCAGCAAATATGGATAAGCTGTAATCCCTGTGGTTGGATTTGCTGCATTTCAGAATTAAATATTCACACTAAATCTATTTTTATTTGTTTTTTAACAAGTTCAGAAAATGCCAATTCTTTTATTTGAAAATTTAATGAAATGATACAGAAAAAGGTGGGAGACGCCAAAGGACAGTAGATGATAATCTTAAGAAATTCAAGGTCATGGAAACATTTGAGCAGCTGAAATTATGTCCAACAACCATCATCAGAGCCTTCATTGTGAGCCACAAAAATGAAAGATACCAGCAGATAAGTTTAAACAAGAAAGAAAGAATTGCAATCAATTGAGAAAATGCCAGATAAATTTACTCCACTCATGGTGTGTTCTACAAAATTCTGACTGAAGTTCTTGCCAACCAAGTAAATTTGCTAGCAACTAGGATTCTGAGACTTGAACAGACAGGTTTTATTCAGGTAGGTTCATTGTGGACAGCAGTACAGCAGAATCAACAAGAAACAATTCTAAGCAATATAATAACACAATTATATGGTATTAACTGAACACAACAATTATGATTCCCATTAACAGGATAAATTTATAGACAAAACACACAGAGAAATGGCATCACCTCATTATCGTCTGATGTAATCTACAATTTTCCTCATATATGGGCATATGACAGAAGAAGAAATGTGAGAGCTCCCTAAACAAATTTTGAAAGATGGACATGTGTCAAGTATGCTGTTTGGCAACAACCATTCCAACATCTTGTACACAATCATCCAACATAATAATATAAATTTATAAAAAAGTAATAAATTACATAACAACTAGTTTCATGTCCAAACACTATGCCATATGATTTACTCATAACCAACACTAACTTTGTACTAACAAAAAGTCTCATATCTTTACTGATGCCATCCTTACTGACACTTGTGAACTGATAAGAATTTGAGAACTGGCAACCAGTTCACCCAAGGAAAGTCAGTAATCCTATCACAAGTTCTGAAAATCTCCAATATTTATTTTGTTGTTTTGTTCTTATGAAAATATGAATATCCATGGATAGAAGAGTAATCTTTTGTTCACACTTCAAGTTAGACAAGTATTTAGACCTAAAGTAGCTGTAAATTTATCAATTAGAAGATCAAGGGCATCATGAGAAGTAGTGGCAAACAAATGTAACATTAACCACAAATAAAAACATCAAAATTATCCTGCAATGTTAAAAGTATGATTTGTAGTGAAGAAAAATGCTTAAAAGAAATGGAACAAATATATAAGCACATGATTACCAGTCAACATTGTCCCCAAAAGTGAGGTCTCCAGGAGAGACATTCAAATTAATTGCTTCCTTTTGCATTTCTATTGTTTCAAGTGGTAACACATCCTGTGCATCATCAAAAAAGGGTAAGCAATCAGTAAAATATTTAATACATGTAAACACGAGCATTAAATACAAGGAGAAGAAGATAAAGTTTTAATAAACAGATGCATAAAAAACTACTGACATGAACACGTTAAATTTTCTGTGAAATATGTTTGTTATTGACAGTGGTACCATTTATAACTTCCCAGGCAGAAGGGAACAAATGTACAAATATACAGATTGAAATAAAATCAGCAATAAATTTGATGTAATTATTCTGCTCTCAATAATAGTACCAAGTACAAATGATAAAAGAAAATACAATGATATTACATAGCACAACAATACAAACAAGGAATACGTGCCTCCAGTCTGTAAGTTGGACCATAATCATTTGTTCCATGTTTTTTAATACTGTTGTATTAAGATCTCTATCTTATTACTGGTCGGTATTTGAATTGTCGCTAGAATCATTAAGAATAAATAATGTTTACTTAAGCCCAAGAATTGATCAAGTGTTGTGGGTATATTACTCTAATTGACTAGTATTTCCTAGTTAATAATCTGTTCATGCAGAATTGTTTTAAAGCAGATAAATTCAATGGATTTACGTAAATTAAGAATATATATACATCATTTTCGATAATATTGCAGATTTACTGGCAATGAGAACAACCAATGCAGCCAATGGTTACAACTGCCTTTGATCCACATGCTACCGTGCAAGTGCATGTGCCAGCCTTAGTCACCTACTCAGTAGTGCACAACATGAATGCAGCTCCTTGCACCACTCGCCATGCATATAGTACCAGGAACCATGTCATGCAGATCCTTGCTTCAAGCAACATTTGCACAGCACTTGGAAGTTGGAACCATGCCACACAACTCAAGAAACACTTTTCAGCTCTTGTGCAGTCCTTCACATTATGTGTCACCCATGCAGTGCCAAGGATCATGCCACACAACATTCTATCTCTGTCTTTATTATCCAAAACAGTGTTTTTATCTTTCACCTTCTTCAACCAAAAAGGTGCTAACTCAAAATGCAAATTCCAACAGTTCACATCTTATGCCCATCTCTATCACAATGAGAGTAACAAAACTTGCTCTTGCCTTTGCTCTTTGCTTTTGCCTTGGAAGTAGTATTCTTTTTACCTTTTCCCTCTCGATTCTCCTTTCCACCATGCCACTCAGTACCCTTGTTGCAAGTGGAAGAGACCCCCTTTTTATCCAACTCTGGGTAGTGTGCTTAGGCACACACATCATTAATGTTTTGGGGTTTGTCCATGAGAACTACCCTTTCTATGCGATCAAATAACCATCCCACACACTTGATTAGCACCTCACATTCCATTATGCCTTTCCCATGCTAAACCGCTCATTTTCTAAGCTCACTCATATATACTTACACATTTTGCCTTTGCTCTTGCTTCAAATGATGTCATGCGTCACCTTCTCTTCTTCATGAGAAAAAGGGAAAAATTGCTTTCTCAACTTGGGAAACCCATTGGTCTAATTATTCAACACTTATCCCTCCATCATATGGTTACTATTGGATATCAATTTTGGCCTCAACTTTGAAGGATTTATCAGATTTTGAAGCCTCTCTTTCCTTTATATCAGCTTTTTCACCCCCTTCTTGGTGCACCCTAGGAACATCCATCTTGGCTATCAAGGCAAGTATCATGCTTTCCAGTCTGTCAAGCTTGCCTTCAACCACAAATATTCTGGCTACATCTTCTTCCTACCTCCAGAACCTTGCTTCTCCATCTTCATCTAATTTCCATTCTCACTATCCTCACCAATATTAGTCACTCTCTTAACTCAATTTTGAGCTCAAAAGGAACTAAACTTATTTTCCAATCTCACCTTGTAGATGCCATACACTTGCAATCCCTACAACCAAGCAAATAAGCAAAAACTTAAAGGATTTGACCACTCTGATACCACTTGATTTGTAGACAGGATGGTCATACCACACACTACTTTTAGCAAATGAATATGCTATGTATGAAGAACTCAAACAAACTTTAAATTGCACTACCACTTGAGAATGAGTGTTTCAACTATAGTTAGAAAACTCAATCAATCAAGCAAATAAGCAAAAACCCAAAGGATTTGACCGCTCTGATACTATTTGATCTGTAACCAGAATGGTCATACCACACATCACTATTATGAAATGAATATGCTATGTATGAATAACTCAAACAAACTTTAACTTGCACTAACACCATTTAACAATGATTTCAATTATAGTTAGAAAACTCAACCTGACTTGCACAAATTCGCAAGTCAGAAACCAAAACACATGACAATAACGAGACTTGCATGTTGAGTCCTAGCCAAGCACTCATCAAGTCACAGCCAAGTTGCCTACAAAAACTGGCAAGTCTTTAGATAGAAACTCACAAGTTTCGTGCCTAAACTCTCCTATGAAGAAAGAACAGACTTTGAGCTTTAAAACATGATTTCATTTCACTTTTTTGGCCCATTCGCTCTTCCACAAGTGCAAATCGAGCTAAGACGAGAGATTATTAATTTTGAATTATGACAAACAGATGATCAAAATAGACTTATGCCTTCTCTAAATGCATTAATTTCTGTTTTTTTGTGTAATTATATCCTTTTTCTACCGAGTTTTTGTTGGGTCTGAGTCTTAGTCAAAATTTTGGGCTGTCATGTCCAAGTTTTCAAACTATGGTTTCAACAACATATGCAAATGAACTAAACAAAGATCTTAACATATACCAATGCAGTAATGAACACAATAAACAAAAACGAATTGAACAAACTCATATTTGACCTAGAGAAAACTTGATTTGGGTGAAAAACTCCAATCTAAGGACAAACCACTCCTCATTTCACCATGTAAAAGAAAAGTACAAATGTTAAACATAGCATCAATAACCTCCAATACAGGCTCGGAAGCTCTATATACACCTGCTACACACCTCCAATTACATACACAAATTTGCATTCACGTGCGTAGTCCAAAACAATGGCTCCACACACCAAAACCACTAGAGCTAACCCTCTCCCAAACATGGAGAAGGAAGATTACATGTTCTCACAACTCCCCCTATGCAAGAAGACAAAAAATCAAAGGTCCAGACTGAAGTTGTAATGCCAAACACTCTGAATTATAATTCACTACCTGTACAAAGATGAGTTTGTTGTTTTCCAGTAGTTTGTTTGCCACCTCATGACATGTTCGTAAGGGAAAATGCTTATTTTCCACAATATTTGGCCAATTCATTAGGGCTAACATTTGTTCGCTGCTTATTGCAACCAGTGAACTTGTCAATCTCAAGTTTTCAAGTCAATTTTGGGTATACAATTTTGATTGGAGACATTTCAAAAGTGTCCCATTCCATCCCTACTCCTTCCCTACCGACCTAAAATCCCTATCTCCCCAATTTGTTGATGACTTCCTACTTTGGCTAATTGGCGACATTCAAGCAAGGATAACTAAGCCCCCAATGATCTTGCACACTTAAGACCCAATTTTTTGGATTAACTAATGAATCTTGCTATGAAAATGTCCAACACAAGAAAAGGAAAAGCCAATCATCAAAGATATGGTTAAAAGATGAAGAGGTTTCATGCATAATCAACATACTAGGGAAAAACTAGATTCAAGGCCCCTTAATGAAAAAGCAAAAAGTTTCGTTGGTACTGTTCAACGTGCTCAAGAGGACAGACCTGCTCCAAATTGACCAAAACTGGAGGAATTTTTAGATTAACTATTTTTCGCCAATCCTAATTTTAGAGCGACGTCCTACTTTTTAGCAGATTCAAACAAGCTTAATTTTAGTTAGCTTTAGTGAGTGGTCATCCAAATTTTATTTAGATTAGTTTTGCTTTAAAGTACTTTATTTTCAGCTTTTTATTTATTTTGAGTAAGCTTTAAAGATTTATTTTTTAGGATTATTTAATGGTTATCCTCAAATCCCAAAAATACCATTTTGTAAACTTGTAAATAAGTGCTTTGTTCACAAAATTTTCTCAATGATAGTTGATGTTATGCTTATGGTGTAAAAAATATTGTTTAATTCAAATTGTTAATTTTGAGTTGCATGTGTTCACAATTATTGTGTTTAGATCATAGCAGCATAAATATTTTCGAGAAAAATTTGACAAACCAAAAGTATAAGATTTTTTCAAAAAAATCAAAGATTCAATCAGGAAACAAATCAGATTTTCAAAAAATGTAGAAAAATTTTAAAATGCAAAAAAGAAAAAAAGAGAAAAACCATTTTTTTTATTTAAAGGAATTTTAATAGCATAGAGACATATAGAGCAAATAAAAATGAGAATGGGGGTTTGGGGACAAGGGTGCCCCTTGTGGAGGTCTAGGAGTAGTGCCCCTAGCAAGGTCCTCACAAGGGTCTAGGGGCAGCACAAGCCATTTTTCATTATTTTATTACTTTTAAGTTTTTAACCAAGCTCCAAGACTCCTTCAAACCTTTCAAAAAACACTTGACTTTGACGCTTTTAGATTTGAGTGTTTTCAATTTTTATTATTTTTTTCTAATTAATAATTTTATATAATTATATAATATTAATATAATAAAATAATTAAAGATCATGCTTCATAGGGAATTTATTCAATGGCAAAGAGCCTAAACTCCATGTAGCTAACAATTAACTTAATATATATCTCTATATAATATTAAAATATATATACTTTACAAAATATATAAAAATATTCCTAATTTGCAACAAAAAAAACATTTATAATTCATTTGTTTCAAATGAATTAAAAAATAAAAAACAAGACTTCTCAAATAAATGAAATTGTGTGAGCCACCCACTCTCCTTGCCCTTCCACTATTCCTCTACCAAATATTTAAAATCATAGTTGCTAGGAGACTAGTACAGGTACTGGTACGGGAGACTGGTACCGGTACTAGTATGGCTTTTTTTGAAAATAGGAGACGGGGGTACTTGGATACGTCATCTTTTTTTTAGTATAAATAAAAAATTAAAAAAAAAAAATTAATAATTTACAGAAAATATCATGACATTGAACTTTCAAAACAAGAGCAATAGTAAAGTATAACAATGAACATTAACTTTAAATACACAAAAATCTATCATCTACACATCATGATACTTGGTTTTCAGCCGGAGCACAGGAAAACCTATGTTTAAAACGCGTTTTTTTAATTACTTTTCAATGTTTTCATGTGTTTTGGCTTTTATGCGATGAGAGATGCGTAGGAGACAGCGGGAGACGGCACTTTCCTAAGCGGAAGACTTCAGGAGCTGTCAGGAGTCTTCGTCCACGTCTCAACACTGTTGGAGGTATCTCAGGAGACGTCTCAAGTACCAAAGACGCATCTCAGGGGGTAGGAGACACGTCTCCCGGTAACTATGTTTAAAATGCATCAGCGATTGACTGAAGGTCTTTCAAATGAAATTAGGGAGTTTTTTAAAAGGGCGAGTGATTTACCATTTGATTGCAATTGTCTCACAAGAAACAAATTAGTGCACAAACATGATAGAAAATCAAATGGCCGAAACATGAAACAAATGAAATCGTGACAGATTTTTAGACGGGTGTCTATGCAAGTTTCTAATCTTTTCCTTGCTGTGCGACCTGGTGACGGATTCTACAAGGGTTTTTTCTGGCATGTGCGACCTGTGTGCAGCAGGTTGTTGAGTTTTTTATTTCTGAAGTTTTCTGATGGATTTTCTGAAAAACCCGGAGTTTTTGAAAGTCTTTTCTGAAGAAAAAAAATTGTAGTTTGCTAAAAAAACTAGTGCTTAGGGTTTTCAGCTGCATTCTTTTTTTGCCGATTTTTTGAAAATCGTGACTGCTGCTAGGGTTTCAGAGGATTTCTCTGCCAAGTCTTAAAGAATTTCAAGCTTTTTAGCATTTTTTTCCTAAAAAAACAAATCGTGAACCAGCTAGGGTTTTTTGAGTTTTTGAAGAATTTTTTTCTGAAAAAACTTGCCTTTTCTGCAGCCTAGGGCGAAGTCTAAATTTTTCTCAATTTTTTTAAACAAAATCATGGTTGTTGAGCCACTGTTTGTTTGAACATTTTTAAAAAATCGTGGGAGTTGTGCCAACTAATTGCCATGGGATCCGTTCCAGCTGATCACCAACTTTTTACCTCATTTTTTATGCTTTAATATAACATTCACAAAAATAAGCAAACTCCTAACAAGCCTAAACAAACTAACAAACCTAGCCACGTGAATGATGTGATATTGCTAACAAATTTCAGTTTGGTTTATTTCACTTTCCAATAAAACCCTAGAAATTTATTGTGCATAGTGTGAGTACTTGTAGATTTTGTCCATAGTCGAGATCTAGGATTAGTATTATGTTATAAGGGAGCTTCACTACCAATTTCAAGATGGGTTTACCTCACATACTGTTCCATTTTGGGTTCTACAGAAAGGTGCAAATTAAAATGCTAACAAATAGCATTAAAATAAAATAAAAGTCGTTGATCCATGTAGGAAATCAACGAGGTTGATACTAGATTATAAGTCTCCTAGGTAAGTTTAGATATTACATATTCCCAAACAATTGTGTCTTCATTCTCCTAGGGTAAGAATCAAGTTATCCCCAAGGAGCTAGTTGAGAGACATCTCCAATGTGTCTCCCTAACCACATCCCCTAGGAGGCATGTTTCCCAAAGAACTGACCACTGGGAATGCATTCAGGATCTGTTTGATATCCCAAATATTACTAAGCAATGTCAAACTCCTCGTACTCCTAACAAAAACAAAAAACCCTATAATTTGCATTGTGACCATAGGAATCAACAAAATAATTGAGGGCAGTCCCATTCCATGCTAGTTCCTGAAATGGGTTTCTACATGGTAAAAGTCCGTACTGAGAGTTCAATTATGTGTGTGCATTTGAAATTTTGAATACACTATTTCTATATGATTATTGTAATTGTAAATCAAACAAATGAACTCCTCATAAAGAAATAATAGAACAACATTTTAAGCAACTGCACTTTAAGAAATGGTTTAATAGGCAAACATATGAGTGTGTGGGAGATGCATGTAGACATTCATGCATTCTATTCTGCATAACGGTTTTTTGTGACTGCAATTAGTTGTATCACACATCAATTTTCAGCTTATATTAAAGTTCACTCCATTGAATCAGAAATTTAGTATTTTTTTATGGATTTGTAGACAGCATAGATTGACATGTTTACAAATCATATTATGACGTAGAATAAATATCTAAATAAAAATGAGAATTTAGGAAGTACTAAAAGTATAAAGGCATACCATTGTGTGCAAAAGGTTTTTTGCCCAATCGACGTATTATCTTCAAAGGTTATGATTCTTTCCTATCTTTTTCTACACCAGTAATCAAAGCAATAAATACTCATTAACAACACTTACAAGATCAATGCATCACAGTGCCATAAAGAAATAGATTCACAAAATAATTTGCAAGTTTTAAGAAATGTTGTCCTCTACTAAAGAAAATAAACATTTTACTAAGCAACTAGTCACGAGACATTACCTCTTTGTGCAGAGAAATATCCAAATCTCAAGATTCAAATGCTTACCCTTGGTAGTATTCAAAATGCCCCAGTCATAATCATCACAAAAGAAGAAATTAGAAAAGCATATAATAACGACCCTTCAAACTATTAACCAATAAAAGGTGTCTAATATAAACAAAAAAGATTGGCAGGTTTCTAGAATGCTTACTTCCATGGCAGACTTAAATTAAAGCCACAAGAATACTCCAATTTCTAAAACATAAGCATTACAGTAACTACTAAAAGAAATGATAATCTCTCAATGGATTAAATAATTTTTCTCATAAATTATCATTTTTTCAATGCTAGTAAGATTAGAAAATCTGAAAATACAGAGTTTATGGACCTAGTGCCATTTTGTTAGCAACAGATTTCATTAAAATCCTCTTCATCTTACTCAAATAGCAACAAACCATACATTAACTTTTACTATATTACAAAGAATGTCTCTACATCCTATTCAAATAGCAAATAATCTCAGTAATCTGCTTTGTAATCTAACACAATATAATCAATTTCAGAGGAGCAAACAACTCGATCCATGTATCTTGTTAATGTA
>VDFB02000009.1:47574067-47644369 GCA_007258455.2 Sequoia sempervirens
ATATATCTGAAATCATACATTTAAAGGGGGAATTCTTTTTGTATTATATGTGAATTTGTATATTCTTGTCTTCTTTCCTTATTTCTCCTTGTATATTCCTGTCCTCTGTACATTTTTCTTGTGTATAGTTTCTCTGCCCCTACAAGCAATTTTTGTTTCTGAGTCTCTCAAATTTTATCCTTCCCAAAGTTGAGTTTTATTTGAATTTCTCTCTTGGCAAACGTTCTTTGACAACATGTTCCCTATAAGCATAATTTTTCTCGGTCATATGATAGCTAAGTTTATTGGATGTTTTATTGTTTTTTGCTAAAGGGAAAAAAATTTAAATCTTGAAAAGACATGCTTTTATTGTGAAATCTCACGATAGTAAAATTTGTACGTGCATTGCCATTCTCCCTTTTGCAACTCCAACAACAATTATATTAAATAGGGAGTATCATGCCATCTCTTTAAATCTACACCTACTAATTATCCTTTAATGTACCTTTTTCAAAAGTGAATACTGCATGTATTAGGTTGGTAAAGTGTAGATTATTGTGACATGGCAATTTACAATTAATAATGTTATTCTCCAAGAATGTTACCATTTTTGAAAAATTATTCAAGGCATTTGCATAAGTCGAGCTTTAAATTGCTTTCCATTTCCTTGTGCAAGCTATCCTCTACAAAATTTACCCCTGTAAGCTACCCACAAACGTGGCCTCCAAGAGAATTCCCCCCCTCCCGCTCTATGACCTTGACTTATATTGACAGGGGACAAGAACCAATGAAGGAATGAGATCCGGTTGCAAGTGCAATAGGAAGTACATTATGGTGCTAAAATATCATCTGTCATGACTACAAAGCAAGTTAAGAAACACAAAGAGTTTGAACCTCTTGTAGTAGATGTGCTAGTTGGTGTTTGTGACCCCAATCTTCCTTCATCAGCATTTGAAGGTCCCAAATTCTACTTCAAGCACTTTTGAAGACAAGGGCTCAGTCAAAGAATTGCTTCAAGTGTGCTTGTGCTTTTAGTATTGCCCCAATTATTCCCAACTTGGTGCACCCCATGTTGGAGCTGGCCAAATTTTGTGTTGATAATTATGTTGGGGCCTCTAAGATGTTTAGTGACTATGGTGGACACCCTATTTTATTGATCGCTAGAGGGACTATGTAGGAGTTGTGTGTTGTCCTTGGGTGTGTGGAATACATGTAGTCCATCAAGATAAAGGGCTTGGATAAATAAATGTTGACTAAATTCTCATGGTTTAGTACACAACTATTGTTTTTAGAAAGTTGCCTTGAAAGGTGCTCTTAGTCCCCAACATGCCACACCACTAAGTTGAATGCAATGATACTCGATGCTGCCAGTCAACAAATTCGAGCTGCTTTTGCATTTATCCATGCTGCCAATCAACAAATTCAATCTGCTTTGGCATTTATCGATGGGCAAGAGGTGGACATGAGATGTAGAAGCATACCTTGTCGATTCTTTAAACCATCACATGGTGAACTTTATCTCCTCATTTAGTGCAACAATGGAAGTTGCTTTTCATATGAGAAAGTAGTTGAAGCATTTTGCAAGAGGTAAGAGTCTTCGGTTTTCTTCTTAGCTAGCATATATGCTACTATTCTAGAATATCAGGTCTTTGGAGTAGATGAATCTTTGCTACCAAACCACCAATGAAGAGGGTGATACCCTCTCAATTCTCAAATGGGAGTCTCTATTGGATGTTTTACTTAGTTGTTTCATCTTGATAACAAATGTTGTTATATCGATGTTGCCCTCATCCCTTGCTATACATCCATCCCTTGGATACCTTTGGAGATGTTGAGACTTTTGAAAACCTCATCCTTATTTGAACTTTCAATCTTAAGGGATTGGTTTTCTATAAGACGCACATGGAAATTAGGCTCCATTGGTTATACAAGATTGTTTTCATGTAGCCTCAAAAGAGTGCTCCATGTTTGGTTGCTATGTAAATTATGCAATAAGAAGACTCACTGGATGTCAAGTATAGGGCAGGTTTGCATAAGGCAATGTTAAGTCCCCTCTAGTGATCTCAACATTCTAGGTGAAGCAACATGAAGGCCATGAGTTCTCCTAGAAAATGCTAGTTGGGCTCACACTTTAGCTAAATGACTCTTGGAGTTGCAACCTAGAAGGTTTGTTTATTGGCAAGATGGCCAAGAACAAAGTATTGTGCAATATTACACATGACCCATATCCCAATATTGAGGCTTTTTGAAGCCTTATTGAAGACTCCCTTGTTTTTTAGGCTCATTGTTAGGGATTTGAGCAAATTGTGGGAGCCCAAAGACAGGAAGGCCTCCTAAAAGTAATGACCAAGGCTAGGGAAAACCCTTCCCCAAAGTCAAAGCCTTCCTCTTCTACAAGAGAATAGAGAATTATAATCCAAAGGAGAAAACAAACCAATGGATTAAGAATGACAAGATATGCTAGGTGCAAGAACTGGTTTGTTGGTAGGCACACGAAAGAGGAGTGTGGTGGTGGTTTTGCTTAGCAAATGATTCATCCCAGTTGAACAACTCCCAACAGATAAGCAATTTAGTAAGCTTTACAATGAATATATTAGAGAGCTACAAAAGGATGTATTACCCCTTCTAGTCCTAGAACAAGAAACCTTTGACCTAGAAGACAATGTAGAGTTTGAAGAAGTAGAAATTGCATAGTAAATAATGGAGTGGTTTTGTGTCTTTTAGAAATATCAAGAAGAGAATGTTATCGATGCAAAAGAAGAACATACCTTTGAATATAGAGAAAGCTATGGATATGGGGCAGAATTGCTCTCTCATGTGGGTTTCACCGGAAAGTTTAGACAAGGGAAACATGAGCAAGTTTTTGTCAGTCCCCTTTAGGCCAATGTTCCCTCTCTTCATAAGCATACCATAGTGAAACTCAAAATTGCCTACCATGTAACTATGGAGGCCCCCAAAGATTCCTCGTACATTCTAAGGAAAAGGCCTTGTTGCCTTCCTCCGCCTAACCCTAAGAAGAAGTGACCCCCATCATAGTCTTCTTTGGTGAGTGGTAAAATGTCAAAGCAAGTGCCTTTATTGTTGCTTAACAGTTAGGAGATCAAGAAAAATAGGTGCTGGACGGCATAATTTCTTTTGGTAGTGTTCCACAGTTGGATCAAAGAAGAGCATTGAAGAGAAATGAACATTCACTTGGTTTGGAGAAAATGGCCTAGATCCAACTAGCCAAGAAAAGACGCTTCAAGCACGAGCATGATTATGCAAAAGAAAGTTCAATAGGATGCAAAATATTTGCTTGGTTTGGAGAAAAGGGCCTAGATCCAACTAGCCAAGAAAAGACACTTCAAGCATGAGCATGATTATGCAAAAGAAAGTTCAGTAGGAGGAAAAATATTTGCATGCAAAGAGTTGCCCATTGATGAAGTGACTAAACAACCGCAAGAGGATTAAGTCAAGAAACTTTTCTAGTGTAAATTTGTAGATGTCACTTGTTCCTTCTCCTTGTAAACATGCCCCATGCAAATCTTGTGATAACCATAAGTTATTCCTCAAAGTCCCATGTCCTTGAGGTTTCTGTTGAAGATCTCATCAATATAGAGGTTGAATTTCAACGGTCATTATCCCCAAAAGACAAGTCATACAGCAATCTGAGAGAAATTCAGGAGTAGATTTAGCACACTAATAATATTATATATATCTCTCAGTTTTCATTCAATCATATACATTACATATTTATAGGAGTTTTACATCCTATATTATAGGAAAACCTCCTATAACATCTCCCTCACATAGATGTGTCGTTTTAACAACTCAGACAGACACTCCCAATTAATAATTATTGGTCTAACAACTACGAGAATGATGTAATATTCCCAACACAATCAACAACCCTTTAGCTTGTCCCATCTTACATCTATTGTCTTCCCACTACTCATCCACCTTGATAATAGGCTTGTACATTCCCAGCCCAACTCCCTTCAAATTCACTCATTGGACCCTTCCTTTCCTTAGGGTTTTCCCTAAAAGACACCACCTTCCTAAATCTTGGGGAAGTTTTGTTCCTTGTACAATATTCATCTTCCCCTTCAACTCCCCTCATGTAGCCTTTTGCAAACTGTTGAAGCCTTTGTTGTAGACATGGAAGTCTACAAAAAACTCACATGTTCTCGTCCCCCTTACCCTTTGTCCACCTCTTCAGTTGGTTTCCCTAAATTAACCTTTTTTGCAGTATTTCTTTGTCCTACCTTTCTAGGACCATCCCTAATTTGCTCGGTACTCACTCCCCCTACCCTTAAGTAGATTGAAATTGCCACATTGTAATAGTGTCTAGACCAATTATAGTGACTTAAACAAGAAGCAACACAGTTCTATAGTGCCCAACAGTTTCAATCACCTCAATTTTTTGCTCCCTAGTTAAGGACTAATTTCGATCAAATTAGTGACTAAACAACCGCAAGAGGATTAAGTAAGTCAAGAAACTTCTTCTAGTGTAAATATTGTAGATGTCACTTGTTCCTTACCACCTTGTAAACATGCCCCATGCAAATCTTGTGATAACCATAAGTTATTCCTCAAAGTCCCATGTCCTTGAGGTTTCTGTTGAAGATCTCATCGATATAGAGGTTGAATTTCAATTATCCCAAAAAGACAAGTCATAGAGCAATCTGAGAGAATTCAGGAGTAGATTCAGCACACTAATAATATTATATATCTCTCAGATTTCATTCAATCATATACATTACATATTTATAGGAGTTTCACATCCTATATTATAGGGAACCTCCTATAACAACTCCCTCTACATAGATGTGTTGTTTTAACAACTCAAATAGACACTCCCAATCAATAATTATTGGTTTGACAACTACAGGAATGATGTAATATTCCTAACACAATCAACAACCCTTTAGCTTGTCCCATCTTCCATCTATTGTCTTCCCACTACTCGTCCACCTTGATAATAGGCTTGTACATTCCCAACCCAACTCCCTTCCAATTCACTCATTAGACCCTTCCTATCCTTAGGGTTCTCCCTAAAAGACACCACCTTCCTAAATCTTGGGGAAGTTTTGTTCCTTGTACAATATTCATCTTCCCCTTCAACTCCCCTCATGTAGCTTTTTGCAATTGTTGAAGGCTTTGTTGTAGACATGGAAGTCTACAAAAAACTCACATGTTCTCCTCCTCCTTATCATTTGTCCACCTCTTCAGATGGTTTCCCTAAATTAACCTTTTTTGCAGTAGTTCTTTGCCCTACCTTTCTAGGACCATCCCTAATTTGCTCGGTACTCACTCCCCCTACCCTTAAGTAGATTGAAATTGCTACATTGTAATAGTGTCTAGACCAATTATAGTCAATTAAACAAGAAGCAACATAGTTCTATAGTGCCCAACAGTTTCAATCACCTCAATTTTTTGCTCCCTAGTTGGGGACTAATTTTGATCAAATTAGTCAGGCCATGCACTATGGGATTCTAATGCCACATATTCAAAGGCCATTGGATTAGATGTGTGAATTCTCTCAATCAAAATATTCCAGGTGCCGATGGCTCAATATCCCTCAGTGTCGTGGTCAGCCAGTGGTGCGTTGCTGTCAGCCGGGCTGGTTCCGCTGGGCCAGGATACGGCCTCGCCAGCGGCAGCGCCACATCAGTGCGCCGACTCGAAGAGACGCCACCAGCAAGGGAGTTGGGTGGGGGCCATAAGTGGGTAACTTGGCTCTCTGTGTAGGGCCCTTTGGTTGGCTACCTACTAGCCTCGTTAACCCCTTTTGCTTACACCCTAGGCCCTTCCTACAAGATGGGTTCCAAACAGTCAAACACATCTTGTATTCTATCATAGAAATCACACATTAAATATTCCTCTATTATGCATGACAATATACATACAGATATGAGATAATGAATGGCAGAAATACACCTGAATATAGGATAGATCTGATATACTCCTGTTTATGTATATATCCAATAATGGCAACCTATTGTGATACATGGGTCTGATTCTCTTGTCTTTCTTATCTGTATGTCTCTTCTTTTTGATCGATGATGTATCTTCCTAAGATTCGATTGATCAGTTCTTAACATTCAGAAGATATCGTCAGTATATATCAAACAAATAATAATCTATTGTCCATACTTATATTAAAGCATTATAATTACTTATAAGGCTCAATAATTGCTGCAAGCATCATTATTGAATAATTGAATATGATATATACATATATATACATTCTGTATATATACATATATATCATTATTCTCTCTTTATATTAATTAGCATTCATATATATGTTTATGTAATGATTCTTTCCTTACATTAGTATTTGTGTATATATATTATATATTATTCATTGTCAGATTTATCTTATGTATAAAATATACTTGTATGTTTATCCAATAATATATATGGCTTTATATTCTAATGCAAACCAGTTCTTGTTGCTGCTGTTCCTATTTTGAAAGCTTTCATATAATGATCCCAAACCAGTTCTTGTTGCTGCTGTTCCTATTTCTGAAAGCTTTCATATAATGATCCCATCGGTTAATATGTCTTAACTTCACCCCACTGCCAGGCTTTGCCGCCGCCCTATATGCCTTAGGTTGGTCGCGAAACAAACCCCACCTCCACTTCCTGGTTGCATATACTTCCTTTAGATCTCCATATTTTGTCTCTTAAATCTACATATTATATATCTCCTCCTCTCAAGAAATATTCCCTTAATTTCTTGATTACGTCTGCTGCTGCACTCAAAAGATATTAGACTTTCTTATTTATTTCATTCTCTATCCTTCCCCCGTTTATTCCATTAAATCCTTATATATATCTATCCTTTTATTTGAAGGGAGGTGTCTCTTAGAATAAACACAATCTTTTGTTAACAAACCTTCAAACATATTAATCGGTGCCTTTTAACTTAATCATTTCATTCATTGCCTCCTTATTAATTACTACTCCATTGGAAATGTCATCGCTGCATCTTAGGAGATTTGCTGCCCATCTTTTAATAATTACTGATTATCTTTAATCGCCATAGTCTCTATTTGATTGCTGATGTTCTCAATAGGAAGTGATTGCTGCTGAATATCTTTTATGAAATCGCTGCCTTATGACTTTGGTCATTATTAATATATTAGTATATTATATATTTATTTATTTCAATATATATATGTATGTTATAATAATATTTAATATTTATTTTTATATTTTGATAATCATAATATTATCTTATGTGTTTTACTTTATTTATTTATTTGTATTTCCATATCTTAGTGTTATAATTTTGGGGGCATGATAGTCCACCCCGCCCCAAATTGCTTGTCCTCAAGCAATCTCGACTAAGATTGTAATCTCTTGACACTGCTCCTTGTGGTGTAATTGGTTTCTATTGCGGTGTCTTGTGATAATGAGTAGTTGTTAGTATATTTGCCTACTAATAAGGTTAATTATATCCTTTAAAGTATGGGAGCAACTCTCAACTACACCAAGAGTTGGGAATTGATAAAAGCTGTTTATTTAAGACAATGATACAAACTTTTTATTTCCTTTCATTGAAATCTAAAGGCATGATGGGAATGCTGTGAATATCGAGATCCATTCCTTCATGCCAAATTACTTTTGCATTTGTGTAAAGGACTTGGATGTTTAGATAAAGTATGTTTCATTTTGTGTAAACATTAAAACAAGGTTTGAGGCAAGTTTGTTTCTAATGAGGAGCTTATAGTGTTTTGGTCAAGTATCTGTTGCCCCCATACTTAAATATAAATTTATGTGATTGAAAAACTAAAGGGATGTAAAAGAGTTTAGCTTTAAATTTGTAGTTTTACCTTAATATCCAATTCATATTCCACTGTTTAATTCAATTGGAGGCTATCATCTTTCTTCTATGTTAGGTACTAAGTATTTGGGAAGTGTATTTGATTTATTCAATCATACCAATTTACCTCAAGGTTGAATGGTGATGAATGATCTCCTCAGGATGTTAAATATAGAAGTGAATACACCAATTTGTAGGTTACATGCATTGTCATTTAATTACATATAAAATTGATGTAGTGTAAGAATGAAAATAAGTACAAGGAGGTAAAATTAAATGAAATAGGTGTTCAGTAAGTTGAAGTCTTATTTGCCTAAATATATCGAACCATTCAAAGCTGACATGGCTTAGCTGATTTGGCATTTGACTTTTCAACTGCTAACACCGTGCTGATTTGGCACATATGCTGACAAGGAGACAAGCAAGCAGCTGAAGCAAGCAAACAAGTAGGTGAAGTAAACACGTACGCACCTCAACTACACAGGCAAGTAGCTTAACCATACATGCAACTAGCTCAAGTAAGCAAGCAAATAGCTCAAGCACGCAAGCAACTAGCTCAAGCAAGTAGGCAACCAGCTCAAGTAGACAAGCAAGTAGCTCAAGCATGCCAACAACCAGCTCAAGCAAGTAAGCAAGTAGCTCAAGCACACAACCAAGTAGCTCAAGCAAACAATCAACCATTTTAAACAACTTGACAGACAACATTTTTAACATTTTCATAGTTTTTAAGCATAAAGTAATTATAAGAACACATCTTGTTGAAGATACATGAAGTAACACATAGATACATGTGATACATAAAGTATAAATATGAGGCACAAATACATGTAATACATAGAGTATACACAAGAAGCATGAAGCATATATGCGAATAATACATGAAGTGTATGCACGAGTACATGAAGTCACAAAGCATACATATGAATACTTGTAAGTCGTAAAGTATACACTTAAATACGTAAGTCGCATGAATACACATATACACATGAGTGCACACAATTCACAAACAATGTAGTTTGCAAAGCATACTTGAATACACATAAGTCACAAAGTATACACTTCAATACACTTTAATACACATAAGCCACAAAGTATGCACTTGAATTCATAGAAGTCACAAGGTATACACTTGAATACACTCGAATACACATAAGCCACAAGGTATACACCTGAATACACTCGAATACACATAAGCCACAAGGTATACACTTGAATACACTCGAATACACATAGGTCACAAGGTATACGCTTGAATACACTCGAATACACATAAGTCGCAAGGTATACACTTGAATACACTCGAATATACATACGCCACAAGCTATACACTTGAATACACATATACAGGAAGCATGAAGCATACACATATACAGGAACCATGAAGCATACACATAATACATGAAGCATGCACAAAATGGTAGGAAAGATGCTCTGATACCATTGTAATGTCCCTTGTCCTGATTTGCCCTAGAATTTGCCTATTGATCACAAATTGCAACAAATTAGGGTTAGGGTTTCACCTTGTTAAATAAATCTCTTTAATGAAGTAATCTTGGATTTTAATCCTGCATTCACCACATGAACAATATATGCAATATGTATATACGCTTGTTAGGGTTAGACAATTGCATCACATCCATAGATTATCAATCAATACAAACAAATTTGGGAGAAGGGACATGATGGGTCCGCCCGAAGACATATGCCAAGTCTAAGAGGGTGTATACCACAACCCTCCCCCTTGACGACTTGTACCTGACACTTGCCACCTTGAAGAGTTGGGTGGGGGCCATAAGTGGGTAACTTGTCTCTCTGTGTAGGGCCCTCTGGTTGGCTACCTACTAGCCTCGATAACCCCTTTTGCTTACACCCTAGGCCCTTCCTACAAGGTGGGTTCCAAACAGTCAAACAATCTTGTATTCTATCATAGAAATCAGACATTAAATATTCCTCTATTATGCATGACAATATACATACAAATATAAGATAATGAATGGTAGAAATACACCTGAATATAGGATAGATCCGATACACTCCTGTTTATGTATATATCCATTAATGGCAACCTATTGTGATACACAGGTCCTGATTCTCTTGTCTTTCTGATCTGTATGTCTCTTCCTTTTGATTGATGATGTATCTTCCTAAGATTCGATTGATCAGTTCTTAACATTCAGAAGATATCGTCAGTATATATCAAACAAATAATAATCTATTGTCCATACTTATATTAAAGCAGTATAATTACTTATAAGGCTCACTAATTGCTGCAAGCATCATTATTGAATAATCGTATATGATATATACATATATATACATTCTGTATATATACATATATCATTATTCTCTCCTATATTAATTAGCATTCATATATATGTTTATGTAATGATTCTTTTCTTACATTAGTATTTGTGTATATATATTATTCATTCTCAGATTTATCTTATGTATAAAATATACTTGTATGTTTATCCAATAATATATATGGCTTTATATTCTAATGCAAACCAGTTCTTGTTGCTGCTTTTCCTATTTCTGAAAGCTTTCATATAATGATCCCATTGGTTAATATATGTCTTAACTTCATTCCACTTCCCGGCTGCATATACTTCCTTTAGATCTCCATAGTTTGTCTCTTAAATCTACATATTATATCTCTCCTCTTCTCTCAGGAAAATATTCCCTTAATTTCCTGATTACATCTGCTGCTGCACTCGAAAGATATTAGACTTTCTTATTTATTTCATTCTCTATTCTTCCCCCTTTTATTCCATTAAATCCTTGTATATATCTATCCTTTTATTTGAAGGGAGGTGTCCCTTAGAATAGACACAATCTTTTGTTAACAAACCTCCAAACATATCAATCGGTGCCTTTTAACTAAATCATCTCATTTGTTGCCTCCTTATTAATTACTGCTCCTTTGGAAATGTAATCGCTGCATCTTAGGAGTTTCACTGCCCATCTTTTAATAATTACCGATTATCTTTAATCGCTGTAGTCTCTATTTGATTGCTGATGTTCTCAATAGGAAGTGATTGCTGCTGAATATCTTTTATGAAATCGCTGCCTTATGACTTTGGTCATTATTAATATATTAGTATATTATATATATATATATATATATATACATGTACATTATAATAATATTTAATATTTATATTTATATTTTGATAATCATAATATTATCTTATGATAATTATTGATTATAATAGTATTATTTTATTTTATTTATTTATTTGTGTTACCATGTCTTACTGTTATAATTTTGGGGGCATGACAAGATGAGGCCAGAAGATTGGTCTTTTGGAGCTGCTTCCATCCATGTTTTGTATGGTGGTGTCATCGAGTATCATTAAAAAGCCAACAAAGTCTTATACTTTGAGTTGATGACCAAGAAGAAATGACCAAAAGCTTTACTAAGCTCAAATGGTCATGAAGCAATTGAATAAAGAGCTCCTCAACATTAAAGTATATAAAAGATGGGTTGATCAAGCAAAGTAAGAGGCTAACAACCTTGGGCCAAAGTTTTGGCCCTCAAAGATGCATTTATGGCATAGGATAAAGCCAAAGGAAGTGTGTGGAATTAAGCGAGGCTAATATTGTGCTAGAAGAAAAGCTCTAAATGGTAGAAGGAAGAGCACATAGTCTAGAGGTCATGACAAGCACATTCCAAACATTGAGTGACCTTTATTCAATCTTGCAGAAAAGGTTAAATTCTTTCGTCTTACTTTGCTTCATAAATGTTTGGCATCAAAAATCTGGAAAGAAGAGTGAAAGCTCAAATTATTCTCTTGGTCGCTAAAACAAATAATTCTAAGTGATTGGTAGAAGCTAAGCGAATGGTTTAGCTGTTGCAAGCCTCCTTGTAACAAGCTTTATAGAATGTTGGCATTCAACATCAATTTGACGTAGCTAAATTGGGCCAACTAAGTGATGAAAAGCATAC
Organism: Sequoia sempervirens; assembly: GCA_007258455.2. Lineage (NCBI taxonomy): Eukaryota > Viridiplantae > Streptophyta > Pinopsida > Cupressales > Cupressaceae > Sequoia > Sequoia sempervirens. The sequence continues at coordinate 47,585,809 of VDFB02000009.1, forward strand.
TTAAAGATCTCAGAAAATAAACCGTGAAAGCTTAGATGAAAGTCCTAGTTTCTTGTTGTACCCCAAATTAAAATTTTTGCTACACTTAGGCATTTTGAAGAAATGGACAAAAGTCTTGTTAAAATTGTCAAAAAAGGTCAAAATTGGGAATTTGCATGTCTTGCATTGGGGTCAAAAACTCAAAAATTTCAAAATTTGACTATTTGGGTCTGCTCAGAGTGAGTTTGCCTTCAAAACCTAGATCTCAGTTTTTTGGCCCTAAATTTTAGGAAAATTTCTATTTTTAGAAACTTTCTAAAAATAGAACGTTATTTTGGGTTAATTTTCTAAAAATAGAAAGTTCGGCTACTAGGGCTCAAATTGATTTTGATTGGCTTAAAATACTTCCTCATCAAGCTGGTCCTATCAGAATCATCAAAAGATCAATTTTTCCTTGGTGGGTCTATTTTGTTTTTTCAGAAGCTTTTTCAGGAGCTCCAAGGTCATTAATGGAGGTTGCTCAATTTCTAGGTGTTAGATTCAAGGTATCAAGCATTGCATAGATCAAGGCAATGGCGAAGATGATCGAGAAACAAAGAACGAAGGGGGGGAGGCTGTAAAATCTTGAAAAATGTGAAAATTTGGCTAACACTTGAGAGTCTAGGTGCCCCAGTCTAGTCAAGGCACCTAGGATTCTTTGCCTTAGCCATTTTTCAGTCTTCGACAGTCAAAACAACGGCGAGCACTAGGAATGAGGGGAAAGTTGAAAATTTCAAATAAAATTCTAACACTGCACAGTAAAAGGCGCCCTTGATAGCCAGGGGTGCCTAGTCTTTCAAGGCACCAATTGATGGAGTTAGGGTTTGTGCTCCCAGACAATGTTGCTCATAATTCAGCAGGCTCCGCGATGAATCCATTAGCATGGTCATCGAATCAATCAGTTAGCCAGGATTGTAGATCGAACGGAGAAGTGTTCGCAGAGAAGCAAAATGCAAATCATGAAAAACATAAAAAATATTCCAAGTTTGGGAGCCATGGGCGCCCCAGCTAGCTAGGGGCGCTTAGGGTTTTGAGCCACCAAATGCAGAGATTAGGGTTTGCAAATATGCTCATTGTCTTCAGAATTCTGTAAGCTTTCCAGTGGATACCCCAACCAGATCATCAGACTTGTCAGTGGCCGGAAAATTCAGATCAAACGGAGGACATGGCATGAGGTACAAATTTGAAGGATGGAATCCATGGAGAAATGATCAAGTCTGGCAAGGTTGGGCGCCCTAGGTAGCCAGGGGCGCCCAAGCTTTTGGGTACTCAAATGGTTGAATTAGGGTTTGACACCTCCAACAAATTTCCTTCAATTTTGATCAGGCTCTTCAATGGAATCGTCAGCAAGACCATCAAATTTGTGAATCATCAGATATCACACACTGATCAGAGGGGTAAAATTGTGCAAAATGAAAAAAGTAAAAAGCAAAGTTGAAAACACAGAAAATAATCGAACTCTAGAGGAGTTGGACGCCCCAAGTAGCCAGGGGCACTCAAGCTTTTGACTCCCTAAAATTAGTTTTCCAGGCCAGTCACTTCCAGAAGACACCCCTTAGAATTAATCAAGCTATCCAACGAATCTGATAGCCAGTTCAACGGGTCAGTCTAGCTCCTGGAAACACAAAATCAACAGAGAATCTATCTGAAGGTGAGAAAACACAGAAATTGAAAAATGTTAGAAAAATGGCTAACATTGGGAGCCATGGGCACCCCAGCTAGCCAGGGGCGCCCATGATTTTGGAGGTCTAGAATCAATATTGATCAAAAGCAGCCTCCAAGACAATCTTGTCAAATTCAGTCAAGCTACACGATGGATCAATCGACCAGTTCACGGGATCAATTTGGAAGCCAGAATGAAGATCAAACTGAGGGCATATTTTCAAGCAAAAGTTGAAAATTTCAAGAAAATGGCTAAGTCTGCCAAGAAGGGTGTCTGAGTTTTCATGCCTTAGAGAAATTTTCAAGTTTCATCCTTCAACATTCCAAACAACGTCCACATTTGACAAACCTGCTCAAGATTGGCTTCAAAAGATTTAAAGTTGGAGAATAAAAGCGTTTTTTTCCTCAAAACCTATAAAAGAAGGCTTTGGATTTCATTATTCACTTTTTTGCAGGTTGGCATCTAGAGGAAGGAAAGTATCTTTTTCTTCTCATCAAGATTTGAAGGCCAAAACGTGGTGCTTTTTCGAAGTTCTTCATATTTTCGAGATCAGGTTGCATAGAGGCTTGCTTTTTCATGCTTCAAATTTCCAGGGCATCAATTTTCAAAAGAAGGGGGTCATCTTTTTTCAGTTTTCAACAATCAGGGTTAGCTTGGTTTTTGATTCTCTACAACTTTGGAAAATTTTTCAACTTTCAAGAACTTGCTTTTTCCTCGCATGTCCAAGAAATCTTCAGTATTTTCAAAATCTGATCAATTGGGTCTATTTGTGACGTAATTCTGCACAAAATCCAACTCTCAACAATTTTCAGGAAAATCCTAAAATTTTAAGGGTTCTGCTTTTTCAATCAGCCATCACTATTTTCCAAAACGGACAATCTAGGTCTTTCCGAAATGAAGTGCTCTACAAAACCCAGGTCCCAACTTTTTTCGGAGAAATTTGGTTTTTTTTTCAAGACAAATCAGCATTCTATTTTTCAGCAGTTCGTGCAAAAAAGTTTCTGAACCTAGTTGAGTTTACAGTAAAAAAAATCAAGATTTTCAGCATGCAGCACTCTCCACTTGAAATCATGAACAAATCAACTTTTTGGCGGATTGAGTTTCCTAAATGGGTCACCTCTTTGGGGCAGCGATATTTTCCGAGAATAGAACTCAAAAGCAGCAGTGAACTTGAAGCTTTCTCCGAGCTTTCTTTCTATTCTCGTCTCATTCTTATCCATTCTTTATGAAGGACAAATATCAAGATGTAATAGTTGCACTTTCCTTGTTTTTTTTGCTTTCATAGGTTGTTAGATGCTTATCTTGTTTTAGTTTTAGAAATAAAGCTTGCATGTTGGCAAGTCTTGGTTGTAAAAGCAAGGAGATTTTAGGGTTCCCTATTTCTCTATTTGTGTATAAATAAGGGCAGCCTTGCCCATTTTTCTTTAACGGGTATTGTGATAGCAAATTGCTGAGCCTACTGTGCTTGCAAGTTGTTCTTTAGTTTCAGTTCACTTAGTGTAAGAGCAAGCTTGTATGCCTATCTTTGCTGCAAGATATTGTTCAGTTTGTGTTACTTGTCTCAATGTATTCTGGTTGATCTCTAGATTGTAAGCTTGTTATTGCTACAATCCTGTTGTCCCAGAAGTGTAAATCTTTGTTATTTGAAATTTGAGAAAAGAAAATCTTATGCCTGCTTTGCTGCTTTGATCTACTGTCTCAGGTTTCCGTTTTATGTGTTACACTTATATAATCTTTATTTCAGCTTGCATTGAAAGTACAATAGATGTGCGTTGGAAGAAAGTTTGTTTAAGTATTTGTGTGAAAGAATCAATTCCTTGTTCATTTCTAACTCTCAAGCTCTGAGTTTACTTGAGTAGTTAGAAACGTCATTAGAGTAGGTTTAGTCGTAGTTGAAATTTGAAAGAGAAAATCTCAACTATGACGCTAGAGTTTTATAAACCTTGTGCTCTTAGCTGAACAAAAAGTTTGGCAAATTAGTTTAGTTTACTTTCTTTAAGCAACATCAACAAAGATGGAGCTTACCCTCCTAATTCAAAGAGCAGTTAATCTGTGCATAGCAGTCCGTTTCTAATTCACATACGAGAGGTGCGAATTGAAACGCCAGCATTTCTAAAACAAAGAATTCTAAGTAGTTGGTAGAAGCTAAGCAAATGGTTGAGCTGTTGCAAGTCTCCTTTTAATAAGCTTTATAGCATAGTTTGAAAACTCGGACTCGGCAACCCAAAATTTTGACTCAAACTCGGGACTTGGCACAGACTCGGCAAAAATCTCGGCATGGACTCGACCAAAAAAACCTCATAATTACACAAAAAAAAAGAAGTAAATGCATTTTAGAGAACATGAAAATCTAATTTGATGATCAATTTTTCATAATTCAAACATTACACATGTCATATGATCCTTAAACTCTCAAAATTTAAAATTTCAGACACTATGTTTGTTATGTTCAGGTGCATGAAGAGTTTGAGCTCAAGACTCGGGAGTCCGAGCCTAAGACTTGGGCTCCTTGGAGCAGGACTCGGTCGAGTACTCTCCAAGACTCGGCCAGACTTGGCCAGCTCAGAGACTCAGGAGTTTGGAGAGTCTTGCAGAAAACTCAGAGAGTCTTCAAACTATGCTTTATAGAATGTTGCCGTTGGCATTTAGGATCAATTTGATGCAGATAAATTAGCCACCTAGGTGATAAAAAACCTAGATTAGTTTTATTTGGGCCTGAGTGCATTGGAACTTGGGGAAAGTCTCTTGTGGGTAATTACGACAATTTTTGAAGTTTTTCTCAAAAAGGGGCTCCCCTCCCCATGGGGTGTAGATGGTATTTCCTTGATAGTGGAATCATATCAAGAGATTTTGGCCGAGGAAGTAGAGGACATAACTGCTCTGTGGGACCTACTAGATAGCTCCAAAGCAAAGCATTTTGTCTATATTTTGAGTCCCTCGGTGGATTTGGAAATAGAGCTGAAGGCTGCGAATAACAAATTGAAGTACTTCTCCTACATTGTATCTCATCAATTTAGCCACAAAAATTGCTATTAAAAGAAACTGTCAAAAAGAATGCCAATGGATTGCTATTAAAAGTGGAAATCTCCAGAGGGAGAATTACAGATAGGGCCAAGAGGAAACAAGAGCCCAAGAATTCTAGTAAATTGCCATGTAAGATAGATGTCAGTATCAAAGTAAAAGACAGGAAAATGGTTATAATAGACCAATATGGAATCAATACTGAACTAGGTAGTGCTAGTAAGATATCGAAGAAGTTAAGATGGACCATTCACAAAGGTATCTGCCTAACGAGTAACTTGGGACTATCTGCACAAGGGTGATGTAAGTATAAGAAACTACAGTGATGCCATGAGGATGTACCGCAACCAAGGAATTGAAGGAGAACTCTCAATGAGATAAGATGATGCCAAGATTATGCAAGATTGAGTAGGCCAAGGATAGATTAGTAGATTAGTGTAATGGCAGAGATTCCAGCTGGAATGTAAATAGGAATCTAGATCTATAGTAAGGATAGAAGATAGTAGTAGTTCACACCTACCTTTAAGAGGATTGTAATCAGAAGACTGTTGTAAATTGTAACTTGATTAAAAGAATATAAAGGCTTATTTGGTTTTTTTTTTCAATGCTTGTGCTGTGTTGTGGACATTTCTCAATGTGTGTTGTGTTAGTAAGTTCCTGTGAGTATCTTGGCACAAATGAGTCTTAACATGCTAACTCCTTACCTTCCTAGTATCTTAACATCTTTCACTACTGACATGTCTAATGGGGGTTCCTGGGAGCTGTAGTGCCTAGGGTGAGCTCCTATATCTTCTTGGTCTGGGCAATATATGATGTAGTGAGCCTTGTCGGGTTGTCATGGTCTGCACAGGACCTGGTCGTGACCAAGGAAATACAACCGCACAAGTATTTTGCTGTTAGTGATGCTTCCCTTATGTTTGTTTGCATATAAGAAGCACGGTTCTAATTTAAGTATACAAGTTATAAGTTGTTAATGTGGGAGGAGTTTCTAAGAAATTGTGTTGCATGAGAATCAGTGGGAGACTTGTGTGTCCTGAAGAGCAGTTCAGTCTTTCTTTTTTTCCTTAGTGGTGTTGTATTTAGAAGCAACTAATTATGAAGGTTTAAATATGACATTACTTTGGCATAGCCTTTCCAGGTAAACTTTCTGGTATCAATTTTTGTTTCTTACATCTATGTTAAATGTTTCAACTTTCTTGAGCGAATGGCAAATATATCCAATACTTAATTTTTTTAGAACAAAGCTTTGTATTTGTTTGATGTTTAGGGCTTCTATTTTGATATCTTGTCATCTTTCTTCAGGGTCCTGCAGGGTATATGGCATCTGAAAGGCAACAACTGCAAGGTATAAGCATGCATGGGGTGGCACAACCAAATCATCCATATGTGGGTGGAGCACAAGGCATTTTTCCTCAATTTGTGCAGGGATATTCTACAGCAATTGTACATCAACCAGGACAATATCTGGCTACTCCTAACCTGGTGGGTACATATCCTGAAAGATCAGGCCAGACAGATTGTCAGTATTACATTACAACAGGGGATTGTAAATTTGGTTCTGCTTGTAGATATCAACACCCTCAGGGGAGAGTGTCCGAGTCAATTGCCTGTGTTCTTAGTCCATTAGGGCTACCCATACGACCTGTGAGTTAATTAGCCAATATGCTCTCAATTTTCAGTTATTTAGGTTTGCAAGTTAAATTATATTTTATGTAATTGCAAAGAAAAAACAATTCAGCATATATTTTTACAACATCTTGAAATCAAAATATGGAAAGAAAAATGATATTCAGGCATCTATTGCAAATCTGTCTTGAGACCTTTATTACATATCTTACAGCTCATTATGTTCTTTTATTGTTGTGATGAAAAGACTCAACCGACATGCACATATTACAAGCGCAATGGCATCTGTAAATTTGGACCTACATGCAGGTTTAATCATCCAATGCTAGCCATTTCATATAGTCCATCATCTTCTTCACTCTCTGATCTGCCAGTTGTGCCATATCCAAGAGTTAGTTCACCAACAACCACACTTGTTCAGTGCACTTCTTCAGAAGCCTCACAAGAAATCAGAAACAACAGAGAAGATGAACAATTAAGGGAGTTGACCCGCTCCAACCAGGATTGTGGTACTGTGCATTCAGTGGATATAACAGCATACAAAGCTTCTCCATCATCGCATGTTTCTATTGTGTCTGAGACTGCATGAAATTATTCAGTCAAACAGCATCTTGTTAATGGTTTAATTTATTGAGTAATACAATTGGAGCTTGAAGTGGTAGCCCGAGGCAGTGCACAGCTTTCAAGGATGATGTCCTTGCAGCAGTCAAGTGTCTAGAAGTTGTAGACCTTGATGAGTCGTCTAGTTTATTCTTTTACTTCTGACACTTAACATATGTAGTCAAATAAGGCAGAAACATAAGCCATGGAACCTTTCCAATGTCTATGTTTACAGCTCTGCTTGTAAATTTCTATCTTTTGAAAATTCTGATTCTCCAGTGAATGAAGTTTTGTTATTTTAAGATATTCAGGGCTAATATTAGAAGGCTTTTAAGCTTATAATCATCTAATCTTACGTAAGCATTATTTATAGTTATTTCCCTAGATCAACATGTTCAAAGAATTGAAGTGAACTGATTTTCTACTTCCTTTTTGTGAATTTGTGGGAAGTTCAGGATTTCATAATGCAGTAGTTGAGGAATGGGGTTTTGTAAGTAGTGGATGTCTTAATAATTTGGTTTCTGTATTTTGTCAAAGATTGGTATAAGTTCTCTTCTGCTGTCTTGTTTGGATGAAATACTGGAGTTTTAATTGAGAGTTGCCATAAATTTAACCATTCACTGACTTGTCATTTTCTCTGTGTGCAGCGGGTAGTGAGGTCTTCTTGGGAAATAGATTAGTTTAAAAAACATGTATGGTTGATGTTTTTCACAATAATAAAATCTTTCCATGTTTAGATAGATGCTAAAAACCCACTTCTAAAACCTCTTTGGTGAAGACATCACTGAAAAAATGGAAGTCAATTATATTTAGCCAAGAATAGATATTCTAAGGGTATTGTTTATTTAAAATCTGATTTAGAAACATTGTTCCTGCTACATGTTCAATTTTTCAACGTTTTCTTTTATTAGTATTTTTTTGTAGTTAGGTGTTCAAATAATTTAACTAGTGGTCTGCTCTGTGGAACTGTGTAGTATGATTTAAATGCAAGTTATCTAACAGCAAGAGATAGTTGAACAAATTGTCAATCATTACAGGATTTCTTGCTCCACACCACTTTTTAACATTTAGCTCTCAGAGGTAAATCTTTCCAAATTTTTCCTGGCCCTATTACTGTAGTTATCTCTACTTATTGTAGAACAGGATTTTTAAAAATTATTATTACTGTAGAGAAGATAATGAAATTTTCTTGTTAAATACAAATGAATAAGAATTTATCCAATTTTCTTTGGTAATTACAAATGTGCTGAGAATTTGGGTTCTCAAGCACAAGTCAGATTTATGGCACACGACAATTTGTATCCTGATTGCCACGTTAAACTTTTTATCACAATAGATTGAGTTAGATTCAAATCTTGAACTAGTGTGCAATTTTTTTTGACTGCAAGTTCCAACAATGGTAGTCGTGAAGAGGCAACAGTATAAAATAGGACTTGGAGAAATGTACAAAAGAAATCCCAATGGAAATGGAAAAATTTAGATATTATTTCTCTGAAAAACTTATCGCAATTACAAATATCCTTCTATAAGTATGTTTGATAATAAGTATATATCTTATATTTGTGTTGAATTTTAGAATGGAAGGTGAGAGAGCCCCATATGTTATATTCACGATGAATATTAGAATGGAAGGAGGTGAATGAATGAAGGATTTTGAGAGCATTCATGAGACCCAACACCATGGGATTGAGAGTAGCATCAAAGTAAGGGGCGCCCAAAGGCTCTATGAAAATTTCAAACCCTTTTTGAGTTGGAGCTATTGTGGATCTCAATCAAAATGCTTGCCATGAGGGAACTCTATTGTAACTGGTAGTAAATTTTTGGTAAGTATAGCTTGCATGCTTGATTGTAAATACCCAATGCTTGAACTAAAAATAAAGCTTGATGATTACCATTGGAGGCATTTTTTTAAGACTTTCAGTTTCAACAATCGTAGCAATCAGGAAGCAAGGGGGAAAATTAGGACTTAAACACTAATATTTATGTTGAGAAATCCCTGTGGCAATGAAGACAATCTTCAGATTTTATTCATCTCTAGAAATTTAATCACAAGTATAAATATTCCTGGAGAAACATGTTTAATAAGTTCATAACTTGTAATCATGTCAAATTATAGAATGGAAGAAGGTGAGGGAGTTCCACGTGACTGGTAGTACTTTTCTGGTAATCATATCTTCCATGCCTTGATTTGTGGGTTTGTGCATTGTTACACAAGTCTTGACCTTTGTAGGATATACTCCATTTAGTTTGGCCTGCATTCACCCATGCTTGTTACATTAGTGGGCGTAATCCTTTAGGGTGTTTTAATCGTTTTAGCATCTAATCTTTGTGCAATTTGCATCTATTGATTTTGGTGGAGACAAGCTAATAGCCATTGCATCTAATGAGTGAGGAAGTTTGTTTTTAAGGTATTTCACTAAGTATGTCTTTACACTTTGAAAATATTCTTGATATTAATATGCATTTGTTTGAGTATGACAGCCTATATTTGGCCTGTATTGTACATTCTTGTGGGTTGTTTTGTTAGTTGTGTACTATTAGTCTACAGTGAACTTGCATCTATTGGCATAATCCTTAGTGGGCATAATCCTCTAGGGTGTTTTAGTCCTTTTAGCATCTAATCTTTGTGCAATTTGCATCTATTGATTTTGGTGGAGACAAGCTAATAGTCATTGCATCTAATGAGAGAGGAAATTTGTTTTGAAGGTATTTCACTAACATGTCTCTACACTTTGAAAATATCCTTGATATTAATTTGCATTTGTTTGAGTATGACAGCCACATTAGTGGGCATATTCCTTGAGGGTGTTTTAGTCCTTTTAGCATCTAATCTATGTGAAATTTGCATATATTGATTTCAGTGGAGACAAGCTAATAGCCATTGCATCTAATGAGTGAGGAAGTTGTTTTCAAGGTATTTCACTAAGCATGTCTTTACACTTTGAAAATATCCTTGACATCAATTTGCATTTGTTTGAGTATGACAGCCTATATTTGGCTTGTATTGTACATTCTTGTGGGTTGTTTTGTTAGTTGTGTATTTTTAGTCTACACCGAACTTGTTTTTGTAACACCATTTATGGCATTTGAATTAGTTGATATGCAAAATCTTGATGAAGGATAATTTTTCTTGTCTCATTAACTCTGCTTATTACAAAAATGTTAAATGAGTTAAAGCCCCTGGGTCTTGAAGTGCTCTTTGCTTTTGGTTCCACATTGTACCAAGATTTAGTGGTTTAGAATGTAGGCCTTCAAAGGTATTAGTGTGGGTTGAGTTGTTTGGTCTATGTTTGTTTGTTTGTCTACCATTGTTGGGCATTTTGTTTAAACAAGATCAGTTTTATTTAGCCTATCCTTAACAAATGGTTTGTATTGAAATTGACTTGACAAAGGATTTAAAAGAAACCCAAGATATTCAAATTGGAGACAAATGCTTTCTTTGTGGATTCTTTGCATCAATTTACCAAATGCTTGTTTCGGTTCCAATCCCTAGGGCATAAGATTAAACATTGCCCCTTAATCATTTGACTTGAAACCAAACAAGAAGCCAACACTTCCATGCTGGTTGGGAAAGAGGATGGGTGAGTCACCATCACCAATAGGAAAAATAATGTGGCCAATGAAGTTCATCATAAAGCCTTTGTAAAACCCAATTCTACTAATTTTTTATTTTCTCAACCTAGCCATTGTGCTTGAACCATATGTCCTTCCACGTTAAAACTTAATTAGATTTGTTCTACTCTCCAAGCTATCAACATGGGTATGATTTCCTTGCAACTTTATCCTTCTAAGAAGGCTACTTCCACCAATACCATTGAAGCTTGTGATTGGTTCCTCACTACCTTATCCTTTTGAGAAACCTACTTCCACCAAATACCTTAAAGAGGACATTGAACTTTGATTTTTGTGCATCTATTTTCTATCATGGAATGCTAGAGATCTTGCTAACCAAAAATATTTTCAAGTGGGAGAACATATACAAATGATTGCCTTTGTAGATTGTTTTTGCCAGCAAGAGATAAGATCACCATTTTTTTGCTCAAAGTTATTACTCAACATATATGCGTAGCATTACCTTTTCACACCATGCAAGGATGGGAAAGGTAGTCCATTTCTTCACCCCCTCCCACTCCTCCACAACCTCAAATACAACACCATGCATTAGGGTTGTGATTTCTCAAGTCGTGTCAATTGGACTACTCTCAATTTAGATGGATGTTTTAGGCATTTCCAACAAATACTCTAAATTGTGTATCAGATTGAGCTTGTTGGAATAACATTCTCTATACCATGTTAGAAAAGGTCTGAAATTTGCTAGAAAATAATATGGGCTCTCATGCTATGTGAGGAGTACATGAAATCAACCTATTTAAAAAAGGACCAAGGGTTTTATCTTATGCAAGAAATCACTATGCCACAAACCAAATGCTATAAATATGCATTCAAAAGACCACAAAATAAAATAATAACATTGGATTAATAAGCTACTCTCATGGATATTATCTTTCATAAAATATCTCCTCACACTTGTGTATTCTCATATATATAATCTAAAGAGATGAAGCCTTAATTTATAAAATTTTAAACTAATCATAGAAGAGATCCTATTGGCCAAATTACATTACCCTTGATTTTGATTGGCTAGATTATGTTGGCGTGACAATTCGCACCTCTGGAGTGTGTATTGGCAACAAATAGCTATGCACATTGTGTAATGTCTGCTCTTAAAATTAGGAGGGGAAACTCCCTCTTGTGCTGATATGCGTGAAAAAGTAAATGATCTAAATCCTATCTTTTTGATTCGGTTGGAAGAAGCACAAGGTTCAGAAACCAAACACATTGCAACTAAGGATTTTCTCTGGTTTTGCAGATCTTTAACTACAACTAGGCTAAACGCTAAACTATCCTATTTCCTCGAGAAATAGAGCATGAGGACTTAGGAGTAGGGAATTGGTATACGATAAACTTTATCACAGGATTCCCAAGGGGTAAAATACACAGTCCGAGGTGTAGGATGAGATAAAGATTATTGAGAATGACAACAAACGGAAAACTAGTTTCCAGGATTCCCAAGGGGGTAAAATATGCAGTCCAAGGTGTAGGCTGGAAGTAGGTTACTGGAAACAAACATTAAACGACAAACTCGATTGCAGGATTCCCAAGGGGGTAAAATATGCAGCCCGAGGTGTAAGCTACAAACAAGATTACTAGAGACAACATCAAATGATAAACTTCATCTCTAAATTTACAAGGGGGAAAAATACACAGTACAAGGCGTAGATATGAAACAAATCTTATTAAAACAAAGACATAAACAATGAACACGAAAAAAACATCCAATCTCATTCTTAATCAAAGTGAACCAATACAAAAATAGCAATTCTACAAGTAAGGTTGCTCAGCATGTATGCTATTATGTGCAAAAGTTCATTACAAATGAGAAAAGTGCTCTTATTTATAGACATCAAAGGCGTAGGGAACCCTAAAATCACCTTGAGTTAACATGAGTCTTGCAAACATGCAAGAGTTCATTGCTAAACCTACACAAATAAAACTATACAGTTAACTGGAAAACTACCATCAGTTAACCGAAACAAGACTAAACTAAATTGGACATGTGCAACATGCAAGTCCTTATTGAAATGAGAGTTAACTGATAACTAACATCAGTTAATTGATCCTAACTAAAAGTCTAAACTCCAAAGATATCTCTAAGGACGAGATGTGCATGCATAAAATCAACAATTAGAACTCAAGACTGATGTCGAGTTAACTGCTACTTGTGACTCTATCCTCGAAAATAACTGTAGGTTCTAATTGATTGATCACTCCAAGCCATCATGGGCTATCACTTTGTCCAAGAACTGGTTGAATGTCTCTTCCTCTGGCACTTTGACGCTATCCACGATGATAACCTACTTATTCAACTCCTCACCATCTTTGATCAGCCTCATGCATTCTCTGACCTCTTTAGTTGCCTTGTTGAAACTAGCTGTCATCACTGAGAAATGATCCAACTTGGATGCCACAGGATCTCCATCAAGATTATCATGAACAAGCTTCTCAAACTCGACCTACACTGCATCAAGTTCAACATATGTACCATCTTCAAGAAGATAATGGCACGGGATCTGAGTGACAAAACCACTGATGAGTTTGAGAGCTCCAGCAATATCCTCTTTGAGTGCATCCATCCTTGTAGAGATTCTCTCATACGTTTCCACCTTGAAGAGATGCTATTCTCTCCACGCGAAAACCTTCCTTTTATCTTCGTCTGCTACAATGGTGTCATATGCAACTGCTAACTGAGATATGAGAATCCGACCCTTTGCCTTGCCCTGTGCTACATTCATTTCAAGCTAATGAACTCCCTCACGAAGATCATATGCCTGATGCCTTAACTGATATAACTCAGTGAGAAGGAATCAACCTGCAATAATGAATTCTTCAACCCAATTGTCCAAAAGTTTGCCACGATTGACTAATCGATCCAACTTTTGTTGTTCTGCAGGTGTCCCCTGAAGGTGTGGAATACTAGGTGCTCTGCTCAAGTTTCCATGAACGAGATCGGAAATATATTGCTGGAGTTGCTTGATTTCAGCCTTAAGAAGCGCTTTATCTTCTCCGTCCTTCATGATGTGCTCTTCGAGATTACTTGTAACAACCCTGAAGAGGCTCATGTCTATTTGCCGAGTGCTCCTGGTAAGATTTGCTTTGATGAAGGTGAAATCACCAACTTCAACTTCATCCAGGCTCTTAACCTTTGGTGGCATAGCAACTTCAATGATGATCTCTGCTTCAGGAGTTTTCTCTATGTACACCTGCTTCTTGATTTTCTTGTTTGACCTTTCTTGATAAGGATCGCCAAACTCAAACAAATCAAGCTTATAAGAAGGTTCTTGCCTCTATCTTACCAAAGACCTCTCAAGCCAACATGAATGAACAATGTTATCTTCTCAAGGAGAGCCTACTACTGCTGCATCAACCTATGATGGATCAACTGGCGTTGAGACTGGCCAAACTGGTGATTCTGGCTCCGAATCTATATCAATGGGAGGTGACTGTGGTGAAAATGGCGCATCAAGAGATGAAGAATGCGCTTCAACCTGTATAACTGTCTCCACTGAAACTTTAGGCGCCCTTTGAACTTGCTTCTACTTCCGCTTGCTTGTGTTTCTTCCCTTTGTGTTTCCACTGACTCTTAACACCTTTAGGCGGCTTCAAGATAACCTTAACTCGAGGCCTTGACTTCGAGGTAGAAGGTAGTTAGGAAAACCCTACTAGCGGCTCTGTGAATGCAATTGTCTTGTGCCTTCTCTTACTCTCAAGAAGTACATGCTGGTTTTGATAACTATCTTTGACATGTCCTCAATTGAAGTACTCTCCCTGGCATACCAATTTGGATGATGAAGTGGCTAGCGAGCAACCTGATGTTTGACGAATGAGCTAAGTAACACCTCTCCGTCATCATTTGACAACCCCTCAACATCCTCTGATAGAAAATCAATGAGTTGAGCAATAGCAAGTCTGCAGGAATGATGTCGACGCACTTCTAATTTGTCTTCGCAGTTAGCCCAAAAGTCCTCAAGTGATGGCCTATGTGAAATACTTCGCCCCAATCGAGCTGCATAATGATCCAAAGGATCATAGGAATGCCTCTCGATGAGAAATTCGAGATTGAGTTTTTCTAACTCGTTCGTCATTAACTTGCAATCAACAACTACCTTGCATTTGTAAATACCCCATTCGAAAGGAAAGGTGAATGCCTGCTTATGTCGACTGTGAAGAAAAGAGTGAACCTCCCGAGCTTTTCTTAGAAACTCCATAAATAGGACCTGGTCTAACAAGTACCTCGGTAGCATTAGAGGTTCTCCAGTGTAACCATACACTCGAATATATGTGAAAGTGGGGAATTGAATGAACCAATTCGCTCAACTCTCCATTGCTGACTTTTCCTCTTGTGAAATCCTAATGTGCATTTCCTTATTGAGGTCTTTGACTGTCTTCATAAGGAAGTGATCATTCACCGCTTTGAAATCCTGTCCAACCTTTGAGAACTCCAATTGAGATTAATATTCGTGAACATGCTGAACGCTAAGAGTTCCATTGGTCTTCAAGTGTCTAAAATTGCCTTGGAACAAAATTAAGTAGACCAGATAAGACACCATGTGAAACTCGTGGATTTTGAGGAATCTTGTGATTTGCTGGTGAAGGAACTCACTTATTAACATGGTCCAGTCAAAATGTTCTTTACCATCAATGATCCGAGAAATGACATCGAACATCCATGGTCGGAAAATATTAGCTTCCTCCTAACCTGTAACCTGGTTGAGCAAAGTTATCAAAATAACAAATTCATCCTTGAACTCCCCACGACCAACCTTCTTTGGCATGTTGGTCTTCTGTACTTTTAACCATCTCTAAGCAACTTTCCTATGGGATCTTTCCTTGTCTTCATACCACATCTTATCACAAGCCTTAATGACTACAGTGAAATTATTTGAGTGAGGAGGAATAGCAAAACACTTCTCAACGTCCCTCAGCTTGAGGCTGCAAATGACTCTCCCATCAGCTAATCTGATTTATCTTGTGGATGAATCATAGTGCTTTATGCATGCAATGACAAGCTTGAGATCAAAAGCCGTGATAGGAATAGATGCTGCTGCCATCAATCCAGAATGCTCAAGATTCTTCACTATGTTGTTGCTAATGCCTTCCAACGTGCTCAGTTTGACCACTAGATAGACATGACCCAAGTCTATGTCTTAGGTTTTCAAAAAGTTGTGTATCAAGACCAATTTGGCCTTGTAATCTATAAGGTTGAATTGCATTTTGAAAATTTGGATTTTTGACTATAAAGTCAGGTATGTTTGGACAACTTTTAGAAAAAGTTGAAAAAAGCTCTAGATGAGGCTAAAATAGCCAGTTGCGGGAATTTTTTTTGGAATTTTTCTGAAATGTGGGTTTTGTAGAGAATTGAATTCTAAGCAAACCTAGATCATCAAAAATTTGAAAATATGAGTTTTAGCAAGGCATGCAAAGGCATTTCAGTCGAGAACTGTAGGGGTTTTAGAGCTTCTTGGGGTAATTTTTTTCGAGAAAATTTGGCACATGGGTTTTGTAGGCAATGCAATTCTAAGCCAGCCCAGATGATTCAATTTTGGAAAATATGAGTTTTTGTCCCACATGCAAAGGAATATTTGAAAAAAGCACAGTGCTTCCAGAATGGAAGCAGTGGGGTAATTTTCTCGAAAAAATCTAAGAAATGGGTTTTGCTGTTGATGCTGAAATATGTGAACCCAGATGATCAGATTCTGAAAATCCTGCCATATACTTCAAATGAAATGCGAGAGGAAAACCTAAGACAAGAATAGAAGAATTTGAGATAGAAAATAGAAGTTATTAGTCGGCCTCAAAAAGTTGCCTATGCTTGAACTAGATTCGATGAAGTCTGCATGCACTCGAAAAATGAAGTTTGGAAAATGTATCTTTTGAACAATTTGGAACTGGCACTGCGAAGGACACTAAAAAATATTACTCGAATCACCTTCAGATCTTCGTTTTCTCAAGAAAATCGTGTTTTCTTGCTCCTGTTATGAGAATAATGGACGCTAATATGACTTAAATAAATAAATTTAAGTCTTGAGGCATCACAAATTGCATTAAACTTAGGCGCCATCTTGATTGGACCTCAAAAATGTACGACACCTTTTGATTGGACCCCCAAACTTAGTTAACTGCTTGAGAAATTTGCCCTAAATAGAGCGCTAGCTTCTGATTGGACCAAATTTAGTTAACAGTACATGCAAAAATAAATTGCCCCTTTTGCAAGAAAAAATTAAGTTCAGTTGAAGTCGACCAACTGAGAATTAAACAATATTTAATTTCAGTTCACAATCTCCACCATTATAGGGCGCTTCATGTACTTGAGTCAAAAAGTCAAACTTTGACTCTAGGTGTTACTTTTTAGAGTTAGAATTTTTCTTGAAAGTTTTATTTTATAAATCTCACCGGAGCCCATGTTTGACCACTGATTCTGATTGACTAATGTGTCCAAAAGATTGGGTGATAGTTTCATTGAAGAGCAGGATCAAAACTAACAAGAAACTCCTTGAGGCTGCAAAGCTTGATTATGAGATCCGAGGCTTCAAAATTTAGGGCGCCTCTGGCCTCTAGGGGCGCTTTTGGTTTCAGACAGTAAATTTTTCATCATTTTCATCATTTTGAAGGTGATTCTAACCTCCCTTCATCTCCTGTTCTCCACCGTTTGGAAAAACTTTAGAATTGACTGACAGGCTCACTACGGAGCTAGCTCCATTTTGCACAAGAGCTCTTGGAGAGCACTTTTCCAAAAATCATCATCTTCTAGGTTAAAATCAAGGGCGCCCCTGGCCTCCAGGGGCGCTTTTGTTCCCAGAGCCATTCTTCCAACTAGCTGAATCTACACTTAATCCCCGACTGCAGGTTGTTGACTTGTCCTCTGACCTAGCTGAGGTATGCAACGAAAAGCTAGAAGCGTCACATACATGATGAATATCTGAGACGACCAAAAAGACTGCATTTAAGGCTCCAAAACCTTGGGTGCCCTTGGCCTCTAGGGGCGCTTTTTTCGTTTCCTTGAGATTTTGACCATGATTAGACCTTATGTTTGACTCCTGATTCTAATAGTTCAACAACTCAGATTAACCTGCTGACGGATTCGTTGCGAAGCTTGATCAAGTATGAGACAAAAATCCTAGGTATCATTTGATTAGAAACCTTCATTTGGTTCCTCAAAAAGATGGGCACCCCTGGCTAAGAGGCGTGCTTTTCCTTCCAGTGAGTTATTTTTTCATCTCCCTCATTTGCCATTCAATCTCCCGTATCAGGTGCTAGACAGATCTTTTAGGCTAGTTGGTGGGCTCATCGCAAAGCTAACAATATTCCTGAGAAGTCCTCTTGGAAGTGACAAATCCCGAAAATGAAATAAGAGCCTTTGAAATGTAGGGCGCCCTTGGCCTCCAGGGGCTCTTTTGCTCCAGAGAATTTTTTTGATGATTTTCACCTCGACGAAAAATCCCCTCCGAGATGAAGCATCATTTTGCACATATCTCTCCATAGATTCTTCATTTGAGCGTTTTAGGCTTAGATTTCGACACTTGGTCTCTGGCCATTTTCCATTGATGACCTCAGAGCTCTTAACTTTCCCCCTTAAAAAGTGAAAACTACCCACCAGACTTAAACTGACTTTTAACTGAATCTGACTTCACCATTGTGATCGTGCAGTGAAATAAGCCAATTGAAACAATTTTCAGTCAATTTTGACAAGTGTCAATTTTTAGGGTTTTTGACCTAAAATAGGGGTCTAGAAACCCTAATTTTCAAAAATTCCAAATTTTGCCAGTATCTGCTTGACATCAAACTGACTTGAAGCCCATACTTGATTTTCCCAAAAACTGTGTTTTGACATCATTTTTTACAAGGTTTAAACTATTTTAAGCAAAATGCCTTAATGAAGCAAAAATTTTGGTTTGGGTACAACATATTATATGGTTAACTCTTATTGGTTGGCTTGCTTGACAACTTATTCTAATTTTATAATTACTCAAAATAGGAAAATAATTAATATCTCTTAGGGTAAAATAACTAACTAAGCTCAAGCAAAATGGTGGGGTGCATGACCACACTAACTTTTCAACTTAAATACAACTTAGGGAGTGTTCTACAAGATAGCCATGACCTATCCCAAAGGCAAGGTTCCCTCAATAGAGAGGAGGGTGGATGATCCATTCCTTCCACTATCAAGTGAAGAACACTTGGAATTCATGGGAGTCATAACTTCCTTCCCATCTCTCGCTATCTATCCCACCTAAAATGTCAATGGGGGGAGGTGTGAGTAAGCCTTGTGTTACATCCATTGCACCCACCCCTATTGTATGTATCAACAATGAAGCCCCTTGGTTTGACAACTATAATTCCCTCCCATCTCACCCCTACTATTTGTCCAGGGAGTGTTGTGAGATGGATTGGAAACCAGAGGTGCGATTGATGAGCTTAGTGGCTTAGAATTGAGGTGATAATCCAATCCAAGCCATCTAGCGAATTTCGGGAAGGGTAGTTGATCGACTTGCCAATACCTTCTCTATAGCTAAAAGTGGAGTTGGATCAAGGAGCTGTGGTCTAGGTCAAGGTTCCTACTCATTTCTCATGGGAGAATGAATTCAAAACCTCAAAAATAGGTCTCAACAAGGCTTCATGAAGTACGCATGCATAATAATCTTATTCAAGAAAGAAGAATGAACTAGAATATGACCCACCACATCATTCAACCCAATGATGAGTTCCTTCAGCCATATCACTGCTTAAAAGGTACATACTAAGGGTTTAATGAAGATAATTTTGGATGAGGAAATGATGAAGGTTGGTAGTCAAATGGTTATGGCTTCTTCTATTTATTAAAGAAAACTTATAGGTCTTTGTTACAAAAGATACCTATTAAGTAGTTTTTGATTCTCTAGATTGCAAAGAGGCGCAAGAGAAGAGCATACTAAATATTAGACATGCCAAGGCTTGAGACATCAAATGAATTTTCTAGAGCCATATTTATAGCCTAAAATTGGCCTAAAGATCTAGTGATTATGAATCTTACAAGGACTACTTAGTAAATCAATCATGTGAAAAAATGAATATCATGCCAAAAATGACCGATAGTGTCAATCTTCTCACATGTTACAAACTTTATTAATCATTGTAGATCTGATATTCATCATTATTGTTGGATGATAAGATTTTGGTACATTAATATTTTATTGGTCCCAACTTCTTCAAGGGTTTCATCAAACATGTCTTCTATAGTGATTGGTTGCCATATGATAGTAATTTAAAAATGATTTTGCAAATTATAGTCAGTATTAACATTGTTTCTTCTTAGATTAATAGTAAAACATGAATCTCAATTGAGCTGGGGATGGATAATAGTAGTTATAACTAAGTCAGATGAAAATTCTTCTTTAGGATGTAAGAATAGAGGTCTTGCATATTTGATAAATTTATAGAGTTGATCTAATAGCCTTGCTTGGCTAGATATTCTCCACTCAAAATAAGTCTTCTTACCAGATCAATGAGCCTTAAATAAGACATCAATATTTATTCTTAATATTGCAAATTGTCTGGCGTTATGTTGTATCTATGGAAGAGTAATGCAACCAAGATCAACTAACTAGCTTCTAGCAATTTCTAAATAATGGGCATATCTCCCATAGATACCAAGTCTGAGGATCTGCATCTATATTGCCTTTGAATAAAATTAAAATTGACATTAGTTATTTTGAAAAAACTAAAACCAATAGGAGTAGGATTTGCAAGCTTGAATGCTTACATAATAGTGACATGAAAAGTCCACTTAACCAGTTTGCTACAACATTATCCTTACCAAGAATGTGTTCAACTATATAATTGAACTAGTTGGAATAATATTGCAATCTAACATACCTCTTTCATTTTTTCGGTCATGATCCTTTTCCTTAAAAATAAGGAGTTTGGTGCATAAAAAGTTATTGAGATACGTCAATTTAAGAGCAAAATTTTCCAAGCAATTTTTTACTCCATATATTTCTTTGTTAGACGAACTTCATTTTCCAACTTTATTAATGAATATACCATTGGCATACTTGGAAACATATTCCTTCCCATCTTTTATAAAACACATAATAACACCCCATGCATAATGAAATGCATCTATATACAAAACCAAATCTTCTATTGATGGAACATGTACAACAGGAAGATTACTTATCCTTCTTTTGATCTTCTTGACTACTACGATGTGTTCATTATTCAAGTAGAATTTGTTCTTGAGTAACTATTGGAGTGATTTAAAATTTACCTTTAAGTCACTAGCAATCTCAATTGCATTTGCTAAATTTATGAAATGTTTTGAATGTTCTTTGAATTCTTTTAAATTACAACATTTTAGATTATTTAATTCTTTCATATTCTTTTCTTTGAAATCATACTTCTTCTAGACATAATTCATTTATTAAAGCATATGAAAGCGCATCCTTCATCATATACAAGTTCATCTTTGTTTTCATTATACCCCATAGATATTGTATTGCAATTTGTTTATCAATCATCCCACCCATACTACCAATAGTGAGAAAGTTATTAGTCCATGCTATTAATATATTCATAGTATACATAGGATTATTTATATAATCTAGATTAAGAAACCATGGTGTAACTAGTACATTTACCATTGTGAGTGTGGCAGGAGGACAAACTTCACCAATTTCAACTTTTTTCCCTTTTCCAATAACTCTTTTTTCATATGAGAAAAATGTTTAGGAATTATTAAAGCTCCTTTTTTCTTTTCTTCATTCCTTGGAATTTATTAACAACCTTGGTAACATTATCATCAAGTGTATTTCAATTATTTAAAGATTGTTCAACTTTTTTATTAAGAGCAATATTATATTGTTTGATTTTGCAACTTTACTATTTTCTACGTCAAACTATTTAGATTTATTAGCCTTAGTATTTAATCTATCAACATGATATTTAATATACAAAATGTCTCTTCATAGATTGCCAATTTTCTTTTTTGAAAATGTTATGAAAATCTAGCGAGATAATTAATGTGCTTAAAATCTTGTCTAGTTTTTTTATTCTAGCTTAGAGGGATGGATGAAATAGTGGAAATGATTTATAGGCTCATCTAAGGTCTTATGTAACCCTTTAAAAGGAGGCCATCTTCCACCTTTATATAGGGATACACTATTTTCTTCATAAAATACTAGAAAATTATCTTTAGTAATGACATGGACAAGTTAGTAAAAGGTAGGGATTCATCTTCCTTTTCTTTCCCTTTTGCTGAAGGACCAATTCCTTCATTAATAAGATGTTTATCCTCAACTTTGACATAGAGTTGAGCTTTTCTCCAAGAACCTTCCCCTATATTTGGTCTTCTAAAATAATATTGGGTCAAAACAAAACTAGGTGAAGGAGAAGGTAAACTAGAATAATGACTTGACAAACTTCTAGGTAAAACATGAATGAAATTTCCTTTAATTCTATGATATGGTTTACCAGGATTTGTGAGTCTAAGTGAAACATTATTTAACCAATCAAATTTCCATCCAATTAGTATATCAATAATATTTATATGCCCCTTTTGTAATTAGACATTATCATTAAGTCTCTTTGCATAAGGAAGGGTTTCAATGGTGCAGGAGCACCCAGGACCTTCAAGGAGCACTTCAAGAACCAGGAGAGTGCAGGGGTCAGGAGGACCTTCCAAACAAGTCAAAACATCAATTATAATCTATTGGAGCCTATAATGGCATTTGGGTTGAATAAGTGTAATAAGAATGTTCAAAGTTTCAATGTTCCTAATAAGGAATCTAGCTTAAAAATGCAATGTAAGGGGTAAATTATGTTTTAGGGATTTGATTAATGATCTTATGCTTTAAATAGGTCAAATAAACTTGGATAGTGAATATCCAATAGTTTTTAGAGGGTGGGTGTTAATAAATTTCAAATTTTCAAATTTTGGTTTAGGCGGGAAAGGGAGTTTTTAGCATTTTAGAGTTAATTAGGCATTGTAATCAATCAAAAACAGTTTGGGCAGTTGGGGAATGGATTTATAACCCCAAGATATTCATTTGTACGGGGTTGGTCATCTTGGAAGAAGAGTTGTACGGACTGTTCTCAGAAAAAAGCAGTAAATTACAGTTTTTTGCATTATTTTGTGTTTTTTTGGTAGTTTATTGATTTCCTATTGAAGTTTAATTCATGGTGATGGATTGAGGACTAGTATTTGCATGATTTATAACCCTTGAATGCTCTGAAAGACAATAGGGATCAATCCTTGTACGTTTTTTGCTGACTATCTATAGGAAAAGTGCAGATTTTGCTCTATTTTGAGAGTTTTAATGATGGAATGATCCATTTCATGGAGTATAATGACTGAAAATCTATTAAATGGATCACATATGACATGTACCATATTGGACTAACAATATAAATGTGCAGGAAAGATGGAAACTGAAGTGTGCACAGTGATTTAGCATGAAAAAGGCATGAAGATGGACCCTAGGGTATAGCAGCGAATAATCTGCCTTAACAACTGATATGTTTTTGAGTTGCAGTAGTTGAGTAATGTTGAATTAATGGTGAAAAGTTAAAATTTAAGACCTGGAAGTGTTTGGAAGACCTAGAATCAAAAAGCCCTAGTTTTTGAGGCAAGTTGAGGAGGGGTTTGTGTTGGAGCGTGTTAGAGGTGTCATAGAGGTCTAAAAACTTGGATTATGTGGTTTTGAGCCATTTAATTTGCTGCCCCAAGGTTTCAAGATGATTGGATAAGTTTGAAGGGTACTTCCTTTGTTAAATTGACCTATTTTCCTTGTTTTTCCCATGGTGATGTATTGGAAGTTTAAACTGGTCCAAGGGAGTTATATCTGATATTGAAGTATGTTATGTAAGTCCTTAATGGGTGTCTAAATCTATATTTTATTTGTTAAGTGTTTTGGAAAGCGTGAGTGTAAAGTGGCTTAAACTAGGTTGCCTGTGCTACAAGGGAGGACATGCTATATGGTGGAATTTTGATGAGTTCTTTGAAACCCATTTTGAAATTGATCTGAAGATCATTTGTGAGTCATTTTGAGAAGGTCTCCACCTTCATCTGCATCATTCAAGAATCCTAGGGTGATTAGCATTGGCCATACTATATAGGACTTGAATTTGAATATTACCATACTTAAAATTTTCAAACATCTCTAATCCATATACAAATGTAAATAAACCCCAACAATCAAAAGAATGATTTTGTACTTCTTTACAACCCCTATCTTTGACACACATAGTAAGATTAGGGAAATACTCAAAACAAATGCCATTGTCATTAAGAAACAAATTTTTGATGTTTATCACATAATGCCATATACGTTATAATTTTGATATTTTTAGGAACATAAGATCCTAAATATTCTTATATAGCTCAAAAATGAATAAAATTCACATCTTGATGATTCCTAATATATTTAATTTTAGACTTCGAGAACATAGGATGTAGTGTGGTCTAAATTTTTTTAGTAGGATTGCATTCTAATGTTAACTATACTTAGTCTTAGGCTTAACAAACTGTTTTAAGGTAAATTGGAAAACTATATTTTTTAATAGACTAGGCTTTACAACTAATTTCTTATATACATTATTGAACATTAAGAAAGAGGCTTGGAGGTTGAGATAGCACTTGTAAGAGCTTCTTCTATAATTCGAATATCATTAGATTCACCAATAATTTCATTTTTGGTCAGTTGAATAACTGGTAACTCAAAGAACCCTTAAGCTAAAGCTTGATTTGAGATTTCAATTCCATCATCAACATATCGAGCACACTAGAATTTTTCCATTTTTCAAAATATGGAAAGAGAAGTAGAGGGATGTCTTAAGAGGATAAAAGGATCCTGGCCGACCTTCCTCCACCTTGACGCTCACTTTGTAAATTGTAAAATAATAATAAAAATAATACTCATGTTGTTCGTCGACCTCCTTCTCTTTAGTGCCTTTCTTGGGTGAATTTAAATGTTTAAAATAAACTTTATTATTTAAATTCTTGTCTGACCTCCTTTTTGGTGAAGTGCATGATTTGGATATAAATACAAGTTATTTTGGAGGTTAGAAAGCAAGTTCTCAAATGAAAAATCATTCCTTTTAAAAGAAAAAATTAGAAGAACATATTTAAGTAGAAGAGAAAAATTACGAACCCAATTTGAAGAAGGTTATAATCAAAATTTATGACATATTTTCAAGAAAAATTGTAGCAAAATTATAACAGACTTTCAATGAGATTTATGGCAGACTTTCAAGGATATTTATGGCAAATCTATAGCATAATTTTAAGGAGATTTATAACACATTTATAAGTAGATTTATAAGAAGAATTACAATTAGATCTTATGAAGGAGATTCACATGACAATCATGCTTTAAAGAAGCAATAGTCAAGAAGATGAAACTTGTTCATTTGGAGGTTGGTGCCTCCTAATTGAAGAGATTGGTGTCTCTTACTAAGTTGGTGCTTAGTAGCAGGGATTGGTGTCTCCAATGGGTTGGTGCCTACAAAATTTGTAAGAGTTTTATTTTATTTTGAGGTTGCATTTGGACAGTAGATCCAAGTAGTCTTTTCTTTTTGGTTTTCTCTTGAAAGGGTTTCCATGTAAATATTGTGTTCTTATTTGTTGATGTTGTATTTTAAGTTATTGTGGTTTTTAATTTGAAAAAGTAAAATATAGTCTTACACTTATTCACCCCCTCCCAATATAAGCGTGTACTCATCATCTTCTATTTATCAATGAAAAATTATAGGGAATTGTTATAGAAGATACCTGTTAAGCAATTTTTGATTTTCTAAATTACAAAGAAGTGCAAGAGAAAATAATACTAATGTTTAGACATGATAAGACTCGAGATGCAAAATGAATTTTCTAGAGTCACATTTATAGCCTAAAATTGACCTAAAGATCCAATGCATTTGAATCTTACAAGAAATACCTAGTAAATTGGTCATGTGAAAAGAGGAATATCATGTTGAAAATGGATGATAGTGTCATTGTTATCACTTGTTACAAAATTTATTAGTCACTTTTTCTCATCCAAAATGGTATCCTATAAACAAATGTATTGTTGCTAGTTTGGAAGTCTAGAAAGATGAATTGATGCAACAAATAGATACAAGATGACAAAGATTAAAGAATAATGGATGTTGAAAAAGCTCCATTTGCATTGAACAAAATTTATTTCCTTGGGGGAGAGATAGCTAAGGTTCCATAGTGAAAATATTGCCATTAAAAAATAGGATGTGAAGCAACAAGAAATTGTTTGATACTAGTTCAATTTTTTTATTTGAAGGTGGTGTTTAAGACATATTGAACACAAGCTATACAAATGTCTCCATCGAGGAGGAACCTAAAAATGGAGAAAAATCATCCAAACAAGAATACTCACCACAATAGGAGGGTCTAAAGTAGGTACCCTCATATTCAAAAGAGAAGGATCCACAAAAAAGGTGGATAACAAAGTAAAATATAAGGTAAAAAATAGGTATCATCCATACATGCATTGAAAGATTATCCAATAAATAAGGTGAATCACAAGTGTAATAGTTCAAGAAGTAAAAAAAAACCATGTGGCAATTCTTATCAAACATAAATACAATGTCCTCTAGGAATTAATGACAATCATCAAACTAAGATTCTATAAATATATGACTAACGTTGTAAAGATAGAAAATATAAAGAGGTGATAAAGAAGTCCCAAGAACATCTAAGTGAGAAGTTTTATAAATAGAAAAGTAGTTTCCTCCAAGAAATGAGGACAATCATCAATGTGAGAGAAATATGATCCCTAGATAGGTGGCTCTTCGACAAGGTGAAGATGTTGCAAAGAAGTGTTATGATAAAATTAAGCGGGAGGGGCTCGAACCCATTTACAAAATAAATGTTGGGAATAGGAGGATGCCATTTAATTGCAATCCTAAACATATTTCATGTATCTCCTAAGTCCTTGGAAAGTGTTCCCCAACACTAGGATTAGAAAGAGATTAAATTTGAATGAAATGAACATGTAAATTGACATTTGTAATTAATTATAAATGATAAGAACATGTGGGGATGCCGAAGAAGAGCTCGTAAAAAATAAGAGCACATGGGGTGCCCACATGGAAGGTGGAACCCACCTTGAGTTCAGTTAACTGTTTGGAGAATAGATAACACTTCCGTAATGCATGTAAAGATCCTACAAGTTAGGGATTGACATTTACATAAGTGGAGTTCAGTTCAGTTCAATTCAATTATGGTTCAGTTATCTTCACTTGCATGTAGTTAGTTTCAGTTGAATGCTAGTTGACTTTAGTTGACTTGAAATGCATGACTAATGAATTCAGTTGCATGAAAGATAACAGTGGACACATTTAGTTAAGTGGGGATGCTCAATCATGCATAATGTTTGCATGAATTGATGGAGAGATATGTTTCTGTTAACAAAGATTGACTTGGACCCACCTTGGGTGCCCAATTTGGCATCTTGGAGTTAACACCTTTTGCATGAGAAGATATTTACAAGGCTGAGTTAAGTGGTCCTAGTCTTGGGCGCCAACTTTGAGGAGAAGCTTGGAAGATATTTTCTTGACCAACGATCAATTAGGAGTTAATTTTGGGATGCCTAAATTGAGGAGACATTGGATTTGACTTCATGTTACATGATGGAACTCTACTTTCACAAAATAGGTGAAGGTTTTTGAGAGGAGCTTCAAGCTCTTGTAATTTACAATTCTTTGGAGTTTTCAATGCTCATTATTGTCTATTAATTGCAGCAATTTGAAGAGAGTTTGATTAGAGTTTATTGCAGGTTGTGAAGAAGAATTGTTGAAGGAAAAAGAAGCATCTCAATCAAGGATTGATATAGTGTTATTGTAATATTGTTCTAAGGTTAAATAATACAAGCACTATTGATTCTAGTGGTGGAGTTTTTTCTCGAAAGGATTTCTCCATGTATATGCTATGTCACTTCTATCTTCTGGTCTTATTCTTCTACAATCTTCTATCTACTTCTACAATTGGTAAAATCAATCTAAACAAATAATCATCCACAAAGAATTTGTAACAAAGAACACTTAATTAGATCTACAATCTCAGAGTTTTACAAAGTATTAAGCTACATAATTACCTCCATTTTCAACATTTGGTATCAGAGCTAACGGTTGGGTAGAGTTTGGGATGCCTTTCTTTTAAAAGTTTGAAGTTTTTTTTGTTGTAGTGGGAGCTTTTACTATTGTGTTATTGTTGATTTGTAAAATAAGTGTGTTACAATAAGTTCTAATTATCATTTAGATATTGAAAAATTCAATGGATCTAGTTATGAGATGTGGAAAATTAAAATAGAGGATCTCCTTGAAGAGAGAGATAAGTGGTTAGCTGTTTGTAATGAGACAAAGTCACCTACAACGATGTAAAATGAGGATTGGGATAAGCTTGATAAGAAGGAAAGAGGGACCATAAGATTATGTCTTACTGTTGTTGTTCTCTTGAATGTTTCAAATGAAACTACTGCATATAAACTGTGGAAGAGGATAGGTGATATCTATCAAACCAAAAGTATTACTAATAAGCTGTATCTAAAAAGATAGTTGTATTCTTTAAAGATGAAAGATGGTGATTTTGATTTACATCATTTAAATGCTTTTAATTTGATTCTAAGTTAGTTAGCATATGTAGATGTAAAGCTAGAAGATGAAGATAAATGCATTTTGTTACTTTGTTCTTTACTAGAGTCTTGGGAAAATCTAATTGTTGCTATTAGTGGTAGTGGTGTAGATCCTAAGATGGACAATATAATTCCTACTCTCCTATCAGAGGAGATGAGGAAGAAGTCTAATATGGGATCCCAAGATGCATTGTTTCTAAGAAGTAGGCCTAAGGAAAAAGAATCTAAGGTAGACAAGAAAGGAAAGGGTAAGTCCAAAGGATGGTCTAAAACCCCTGGTAAGAGTAGGGTAAAGTGTTGGAATTGTGGGAAACCTGGACATGTAAAGAATGATTGTAAGAGAAAGAAAATGTTTCTACAAAGAAATCCTCAAATGACAGTAATGATGCATTGGTCATTTCATTTAATACTATTTATGATAACTCTTGGCTTATTGATTCAGGTTGCTCCTATCATATGACTCCTAACAAGGATTGGATCGCTAAGTATATTGCATATGATGGAGAAAATGTCTTCTTTGGAGATAATAACACAACAAAGGTTGTTGAGAAAAGGAGAGGTAAAGTTGTGTTTCAGTGATGGTAGGGGTAAGAACCTTAATGATGTTTTACATATTCCAGGACTTGCTAGAAATCTACTTTCTGTATCTAAGTTCAATGATTCTGGAATGCATGTGACATTTGACAAAGGTGGTTGTAGATTGGTGAAAGGGAATATGGTGGTTGCTAAAGGATCTTGGATTGGGACTTTGTTTAAGCTTAATACCTCCAATTTGAATAAATCAACCAATGTAACTGAAGTTGAAAATACATGTATGTTGTGGCACCATAGATTGGGCCACATTGGTGAAAAAGGTCTTAGGACCATTCTTAATAAGAAATTGGTTGACGATATTCCTGATTATAATATTGAAAAAAATGATTTCTGTGAGCATTGTGTGTTTGGAAAGCAATCTAGATCTTCATTTCCTAGTGGAACAAATAAAGCTAAAAGATTGTTAGAGATTATTCTTTTAGATGTAATGGGCCCTGTGGTTATTGACTCTATTGGAAAATTTAGATATTATGCCACATTTATTGAAGATGTCTCAAGATACACTTGGATCTATTTTATGCATAACAAATCTGATGTGTTTAATAAGTTTAAGGAATTTAAGGCTTTGGTTGAGAAACAATCAGATCATAAGATAAAAGTGTTGAGATTAAATAATGGTGGTGAATATTGTTCTAAGGAATTTGATGATTATTGTAAACATGCATGAATTGTGAGACAAAAAACTACTCCATATACACCTCAACAAAATTGAGTAGCAGAAAGGATGAACCAAACCTTAATGGAAAGAGCTAGGAGTATGTTAAGTAGTGCTAAGCTAGATTGGTGCTCTTGGGCTGAGGCTGTAAGTACTACTTGTTATTTAATCAATAGATCTCCTAGTTCATCTATTGAAGATAAAACTCCTTATGAAATGTGGTTAGGTAGGAAACCTACTGTTGCACATTTAAGGATCTTTGGTTGTGAGACTTTTTTTCATGTTCCTAACGAAAAGCGATCTAAGTTGGATCCAAAAGCATATAAATGCATATTAATAGGTTATGGTGAAAATGTAAAAGGTTACAAGCTTTGGAATCCTCTAACCCAAAAAATTACTTTATCTAGAGATGTGATTTTCAAGGAATTTAGAGCTTATTTAGGAGAAGAAAAACCAAAGGGGAAGGATACTTCTCGAACAGTGCATTTTGAGATAAATACTGAGAAGCAAGAAGATGCACATGTTGAAGAACAATTGGATGGATTGCATGAGGAGAGTTCACAGAGTTCTTCTGAGATAGATGCTCATGAGGAGCATATTGAGGAACAAGAAGAACCCCCTTTGAGAAGATCCACAAGACAACAAAATCCCATTGACAGGTATAGCACACTTGATTTCCATTGTATATTTGCTTTGATGAGTACTAATGATGATCCTAGATCTTACAAGGAAGCTTTGTCTTCAGATGAGAACAAACTTTGGTCACAAGCTATGCATGAGGAAATGGAATCCTTGGATACTTGTGACACATGGGATCTTGAGAGTTTCCCCAAAGGAAGAAAGGTCATTGGTTGTAAATGGATCTTTAAAAAGAAGATTGGTGCAGATGGTAATCTCGAAAAGTAAAAGGATAGATTAATAGCCAAGGGCTACTCCCAGAGAGAGGGAGTTGAATTTAATGAAATCTTCTCTCCTGTTGCTAAATTAACTTCTATTAGGTTCTTTTTATCTATCGTTGTTGCTTATGATTTTGAGATAGAGCAAATGGATGTGAAAACTGCTTTTTTGCATGGGAATCTTGATGAGGAGATTTATATGAGGCAACCTATTGGTTTTGTTGTAAAAGGAAAAGAAGAATTGGTTTGCAGGTTAAAGAGATCTTTATATGGATTGAAGTAGTCACCGAGAATGTGGTACCAAAAATTTGATGCTTTTGTATTGAAAATTGGTTATGTGAGGAGTGAGGAAGATCATTGTGTTTACATAAAATGTATTGATGATCAAATTTTAATTATAATCTTGTATGTTGATGATATATTGTTTATTGGTAACAACAAGGTAATGATCAAAGAATTGAAAGCAAAACTCTATAGCACATTTGAGATGAAAGATCTAGGGGCTGAAAAATATATCCTTGGTATGGAGATCAACAGAGATAGAGGTAACAAAAATCTTTGCTTAAGTCAGAGCAACTATGTTGATACTATTTTGAAACGGTTTAACATGCAAGATAGTAAACCAATTAATATTCCTTTACCAGTTGGCACGAAGTTAAGTTTAGACATGAGTCCTAAATTTGATTTTGATTATGAGGAAATGTCTTAAATTCCATATGCTAGTGTAGTTGGTAGTTTAATGTATGCAATGGTCTGTACAAGACCAAATATAAGCCAAGTAGTGGGAGTTCTAAGTAGGTTTATGTCTAACCCTGGTAAAGAACATTGGACTTATGTTAAGAGGGTGTTTAGATATTCACGAGGTACTTCTGATTACTATTTGATTTATTATGGTGCTAATGATATTGATATTATGCATAGATCATTGGACATACAAGGTTTTGTTGATTCAGATTGGGCAGGAGACTTGGACAATTAGAGGTTGACAAGTGGCTATGTGTTTACTTTGTTTAGAGTTGTGGTTAGTTGGATGAGTAAGAGGAAACACACGGTTTCTTTGTCCAACACAGAAGCAAAGTACATGGCTGCTACACATGCCTCTGAAGAGGTAGTTTGGTTACAAAGACTTGGGAAAGGTATTGGTTTTAATTGCAAGCAAATTAAACTTGAATGTGATAGTTAGAGTGATATTTGTTTAGCCAAAAATCCTATGTATCATGCTTGTACTAAGCATGTTGATGTTTAGTATCACTTTGTGCGAGAAATGGTAGAGAGTGGGAAGGTATTGATTGATAAAGTTGACACTTTGATCAATGTTACATATTATCTTACGAAACCAGTTCCTACAAATAAGTTCTCTTGGTGCAGGAAGGCCATTCGCCTTGAGTCCTGTACTTGATTTTTAATAATGATTCCTTGTTTAGAATAATATCAATGTATAATGTCAAGTGGGAGAATGTTGGGAATAGGATGCCATTTAATTGCAATCCTAAACATATTTCATATATCTCCTAAGTCCTTGGAAAGTGTTCCTCGACACTAGGATTAGAAAAGATTAAATTCAAATGAAATGAACATGTAAATTGACATTTGTAATTAATTCTAAATGATAGGAACATGTAGGGACACCCAAAGAAGAGCTCCTACAAAATAAGGGCACATGGGGTGCCCACATGGAAGGTGGAACCCACCTTGAGTTCAGTTAACTGTTTGGAGAATAGATAACACTTCAGTAATGCATGTAAAGATCCTACAAGTTATGGATTGACATATACATGAGTGGAGTTCAGTTTAGTTTAGTGAACAGTTATGGTTCAGTTATCTTCAGTTGCATGTAGTTAGTTTCAGTTGAATGCTAGTTGACTTCAGTTGACTTGGAATGCAGGACTAATGACTTTAGTTGCATGACACATAACAAGTGGACACATTTAGTTAAGTGGGGATGATCAATCATGCATAATGTTTGCATGAATTGATGGAGAGATATGTTTCTGTTAACAAAGATTGACTTGGACCCACCTTGGGCGCCCAATTTGGCATCTTGGAGTTAACACCTTTTGCATGAGAAGATATTTACAAGGATGAGTTAAGTGGGCCCATTATTGGGTGCCAACTTTGAGGAGAAGCTTGGAAGATATTTTCTTGACCAACGATCAGTTAGGAGTTCAGTTTGGGGCACCTAAATTGAGGAGACATTGGATTTGACTTCATGTTACATGATGGAACTTTGCTTGCACAAAATAGAAGTAGGTTTTTGAGAGGAGCTTCAAGCTCTTGTAATTGACAATTCTTTGGAGTTTTCAATGCTCGTTATTGTCTATTAATTGCAATAAGTTGAAGAGAGTTTGGTCAGAGTTTATTGCAGGTTGTGAAGAAGAATTGTTGAAGGAAAAAGAAGCATCTCAATCAAGGATTGATACAGTGTTATTGTAATATTGTTCTAAGGTTAAATAATACAAGCACTATTAATTCTAGTGGTGGATTTTTTTCCCGAAAGGGTTTCTCCATGTATATGCCATGTCACTTCTATCTTCTGGTCTTATTCTTCTGGAATCTTCTGTCTAGTTCTACAATTGGTAAAATGAATTTAAACATATAATCATCCAAAAAGAATTTGTAACAAAGAACACTTAATTAGATCTACAATCTCATAGTTTTACAAAGTATTAAGCTACATAATTACCTCCATTTTCAACAATGAACATAGAGGTAATACAAAGAGGTCTCACAAGGAGTGAGACAACAAAAAAACTAAGAAAATAAAAAGAAAAAGAAAAAGAAAAAGAAAAAGCTAGAAACTAGCAACAAGTACAAAAATAGGACCAGCCAAAGACCAACAACCCAAAGAACCCAGTTATTGGTCGCTAAGCATATGAAGGCCTTTTATAGCCTGCCACTCCTTGGTGAGGAACTGTAACTTGTCCTCGAAAAATAGGACATTGGGATTGTTTTTGCTAGTGCTCTCCATGGTAGCAGACAAAGCATTCTCTTTTGATTTACCTTTTTTGTTGGAGTTGGAAGGGGGAGCTAGAGGAGCTTCATCCCTTGCACGCTTAGCATAAAAAATCTTCTCATGTCGAAATAATTGAATGGTCACCACTGTATTCTTAATCGATTCTTTACTATAGTTAATAAGTTCTTGTAAATTGAACATAAAATTATCTTGGTTTCTTTGAAGACTAGCAACCTCCTTTTTCAAGTTCATATGATCCTTCAACAACCCGATAACCTCTTTCAAGTCCTCGACATCCTTTTCTAGGTTAGTCCATTTGTCAAAGATAGTAGACCCACCTTTCATCAATTCCCAATATTCCACATCTACCTCCTCACTAGGCTAATCCCTATCCTTTTCCAAAAGAATATACTCCAAATTTTGAATCTTGTTCTTGGTCATAAGCAATTGTGCAAGCTTTTATTTAAGAATGTAATTTTGAATGTTTGTGGCTTTACACAAATCATGAACTTTATCACACAGAGATACACAATTCTTGCAAGGGTTTTGAGAGGCCAAGCGAACATCTGCCATATTCTAAGAATGAATCTCCTCAATTCTAGGAGAGGGAGGGGGGCTAGCAAACAAATTGTAGTATGGAGGAGAATCGGTAGGGGAGTCCTCAAGGGTAACATCAAGGGATGGGGACCAAGAAGACTCGAAATTTTCATAAAAATTGAAATATGGGGGGCGATGGGGTTCACAAAAGAAACCTTTTTCTTTCCAAAAGAAACAGGGGAACTAGCCACAATGGATTTGAATTTAGATGACTAAGGGGCGTTGGACCAGGTAATCCTACTTCGAGGGGGGTGACTTTAGCAACTGAGAAAGGGGTTGTAGGATTTTTGGTAGACTTAGCCAAATACATCCCTTTTTGGACAAGGGAGGGGTTAGTAATATGAGGGAGTGAGAAAATAGCTGGGGAGAGGGCTAGATTATTAATAGAGATTTTAGGTAGAATAATAGACATAGCAAAAATTAAACATAATAAAAATATCGTGCTTCCTCTTTCATCCTTTTCATTCAATATATATATATATATATATATATATATATATATATATATATATAATGTACATATCCTACATTATAGGAGACTACCTATAACAACTTGCTAAAGATACGAGTTGTTTTAACAACTCATAATACACACAAAGAAATAATCACAACCACATAACAAATACTCTATGAGAATGATGTGATATTCCCAACACTCATAACCAACCTACTAAACTATTATCTTATGCATCCTATCATGCAATATTTCCAACACCTATGTGAACACTAATTCCCAACACCCCCCTTAGTGTGAACATGGGGTGAAAGTACATCACAATACTTGATGACCACACACAGTAGCTCACCAAACAATATAAGATAAGAGTAGGGACATACACATCTACTCATGTCAAGCAATAGTGGAACTAGCCTTACTATGCTTAGTGTACTTTCATCCAAGGATAGGGACAAACACTTCTAACTATGGAAACGAGGATAGGGGCTAACATATCTACCCAAGGTACATCAAGTTTGGATAGGAACAAACATATCTATCCAACATCAAAGTCATTCATAACATGGACACACACATCTGCTCACAACAATTATAATTGGGGACAAACACATCCAATCATAATTACCAACTCGTGTGATTGGGGACAAACACTTCCAATCACTTCACTACCTCGCAAATGGGGACAAACACATCCATTCACTAACAATCAAGAAATGTGATTGGGGACATACACATCCAACCGCAACTTACAAAGCTTGTTGTCGCGTATGCAACCACCATTATAGATTAGTACCACTTTGATCATGAATGATATCAGATGGTTGTCACTGCCACCTGGAAACCGATCTTAGCTTTAGTCATTTTGGTATAAATAATTTTGTCACTAATGCAATTTTGCAACCTTGTCGCTAGTGACTGATGAGAGGTCGCTGAGTATCCTCTAGCCTTTGGTGCCTCCATCCTCCAATTGGTTTTCTACTTTCTTAGAAAATTTGTCTTTGAGGCTCAATTATAAAATTCCCCCCCAATATGAACGTCGCATACAAGCAATAATGCGTTCATTTATAATCGAGGCAATTTTTCTTTTTGAGACAAGAATTAATAAACCTAATTCTAAAAAATACAACTTAACTTTAATTTTTAGACTAACAGACAAAATATCTCTATATGAACAAATAAGACATTTTGAGACATTCAACAATAACCACTATAAAACTATTAAATCTTAACTTTAAAGTTATTACCACATTTCCAACACATCATCTTCTCCAAACTGTCTAGGATATTCTTCCCATCAAGTGCCAAGTGTACATCAAAGGCTTTCGCAATTCTAATCCAAAATGGATCCTTTTTAGCCACTACTCCATCTTAAATTTGCATAATAACTTCGGTGAGGTGTCGAATCCAATATCAATCATTGCCTTTAATTGGAACCCACTTTACTTGTCTGACCCATGAATTTACAATCTGCACCGTTTGGCCAAGAACTTTCACCCTCGATGTAGACTGTTCTTCACTCTCATAGAGACCGACATTCTCCAAAACCTCTTTCACATCTAGTTTCCTCTGTAGATCATGCTTCCGCAATGAAGTAAGGAGGATATGTGATCGTGGAATCTCTAGAACGTTGTCTCCCACTATCATTGGATTTTCAATACCAAATCTTCACAAACATTCCGATCACACCAAATCTGCTTTGATTGTTCAAACTGGTGCATGCTCTTTCTCTAGACTTCACTCAATGCCAAACATAGGTGAATGAAGCCTCTTCAACTTCGTGAATAGCTTAACATTCTCCTCCAGATTTCCTTTATCTATCAAAGTAGGCTCCAACCTATTCTGTAGATCTCCAGCAAGTCGACACTCACACACCGATACTAGCTCATGGATCACAACAACCACACTGGTCATTCTTTAGAGACTCACAATTATTAGGCTCTTCTTGAACCAGATCACCACCCATTGTACACTTTAGAGTAGAAAATGGAATCCAAGCAATGGTGATTCCATAAACTTTTGGCACACAACGAAGAAGAAAGATGAGCATAAAATGTACTAAAATGAATCGAAAGCGGGGAGGTATAATAGCTTTCCATACAAATGGGGGGTATGTATAATCCTTACACTCTTGAGCTAAATTCATTTTAGTTTCTCACATGGGATATGCTAAGAGATTGAGCTTCATTAATGATGGAAGTTCTCATGTGCTCCGGAAGCAAGTTCATATCATACCAAACTTTAATAGTTTGGACAAAAGGCCCTAAGTTTTCCATCACATTCATAAAAGTATTTCCTTCATGGAAAACATACATTAATTTGTACTGACCTCATATCTTTGCGATAGTCCTCAATGAGATCACGAAGAGACCGACTTGGAGTGGCTTCCCCATTCAACATCATGATAGCATTTTTGGGGTCTCCTTCAATAACCACTTATTTAGACCTCTTTGTTTAGTCAATAGGATTCCATGAGAAGTGGCCACCACCTCAACGAAGTTAGAAGACTGGGTACCCAAATTCACAACATAAGAAAATATCATCTTTCTTAACACTTTGCAAAGAAGTGTTAAGAAATGAGGAAAATCGTCAAAGGAGATTCTATAAAAAGATGACTAATGTTACACAAGTAGGAATCTCAAATGTGTAGCCCTTTGATGAGTGAAATATTTTGCAAAAAAGTGTTTAGTTGAGGTTCTATTAAAATTTCATGGAATGTGATAGACAAATGACTACAAAATTTCACAAGTATTGTGCTTCTTGTTGTGCTTTTCAGAATTGGCTTGTAATGAATCTTGTCCCCACACATAGGATATATATATACCTTGTTGTGTGAGGAAGAACTCCATATACTCTCTCCATGAGTGGTAATTTGTTCCATCCAATATGATTGCAAGAAAGGATTACTCCATTTCATATGCAAATATCAATGCATGCTAGAATAAGTAACACAAGTGTGATTGATATTCTACTTAAAAAAATCAATAATGGCCTTATAAAATTTCACAACCCAAAATATATGATATTTAAAACAAGGATTCCCATGTATGTAC
Organism: Sequoia sempervirens; assembly: GCA_007258455.2. NCBI lineage: Eukaryota > Viridiplantae > Streptophyta > Pinopsida > Cupressales > Cupressaceae > Sequoia > Sequoia sempervirens. Next base: position 47,623,178 of record VDFB02000009.1, read on the forward strand.
CATTCCTGTTTGTGAATAATGGGTTTAAAACATTTATAAATTCCTTGACATTTAAGATTTCCTTCATAATGACAAATATTTACTTATTTCTCATATATTGTAGTGATGTAGATATAATGGTTAGTTACTTCAAAGATTGAATAATGATGAAAAAATTATTACACTAAGAAGCACATGGGGGAATTTGTGAAGGTCATATTAATGGAAAAATGTTGATTGAAATGTTACTTTATATAAGTCATTACAAGAGCACCATGGGCGAATCATATGTTATGTATATAAAAATGTTCTATTTGTCAAAAACAAGGTAACTTGTAACTTGAAACATGCATTTTTGATTTGGGGGGGAAATTATGATTAATACACTTGATGGGCACACCATTATTATTGTTATAGACTATTTTACCATGGCTTGAGGTTGCCTCATTGAAATCCCCCACAACTTTACATTTATTCAATTTCATTAAGGAGAACATTATTTTTTGATTTGGGCTTTCATGACCATTGTCATTGAAAATGGAATATCTTTTAAAATTTGAGAAGTAGATAAATTATTTTAAAAAATCATATTCAACTATGTTTCTCCTCTAAAAAATAAAACACGATCAAATACTGTAAAAATTTATGGATAAACATGACATGAATTGACACATACATTTGACATTTGACTCGTGGGCATACAATACAAGTATTTTATTCCCACTAGTTACACTCCTTATTGGTGTATGGTATGAAGGCTATCATGCTTCTTGAATTAGAAATTTCTTCTTTATGACTCTCTCTCCAAAATTATTGGTAATAACACATATCAAGAATAAAGATTACAATAATTAGAACTATGTATTTAAATAAAAATTAATGCATTGGATTGAAAGTCTGCCAAAGGAAATTGAAAATCATCATATAACAATTGTATGATACCTTGCAAATTTTAAATTGGTGATTTGGTGCTAAAATATTTTCCAAAAAATATTTTTGCAAAAGATAAGTTTCAAGGCAAGTTCTTCCCTAATTGGTTGGTGTCTTATGTTATTATTTAAAATCATGGATCTAGTTCATATGGATTATCTATCATAGAAGGAAAAATCCATGTAGATCCCTTGGACATTATGCACCACAAACTCTACTATGCATGTTCTTATTTATTTTATGAAATATAATAATTATACTTTATGACTTGTTGGTGATCACAAATTCACTAATACATTTGATACCATTTATCCTTGCATCTTGTCATTGATTTGTGATGATTTTATTCTCTATGGAACTTTGACACATTATAGTAATTGCTTATATCTTTCTTCATTTCTCCCACTTTGGCACAATTGGTTTTCCCGTTGGGGACCATTTAGTGGTTATACTCTTTTAGAGCCAACCATCTTAGGGTGGGGAGGTGTGGGCATATTGGTGGCATATATTTCTCTTTCATGCTTACATTTTTCATTATATGCATTACCATTTACACATACATGGTGCTTTAGTCTTCATGGTTTTTACTTGTATAACTTCTCCACAATGATATCTTTTGTATCCATGTGTTTATGTTCATTTATACTTACATTTTTTATCATTCATATGAGATTTTGTCCTCATAGTTGGGGAAAAATTATGGGCAATAGAGATTATTCCTCACATTATTTGCTTCATGATATATTTTTAATTTATGATTAGGGTTAGCATAGTTGCTATATGTGACCACTCTTACATTATTCTCTCCTAAAGTAATATTCATTACAATGAATTCATACCATTTGAAGGTATCAAATTACCATTGTCTCCACATATTTGGAAATTCATAGATTGAGGGGACATTTTGATTACAACTCCAAGACAATTTTACACAATGTGTTGTCTCTCATTAGAGTCATGTCTATAAATATTGACAAATCCAAATTCATTTTGATTCCTCAACAACCTCGACAACATGAAACCTTTTACCCCTTTTGCAAATTTTCTTGGTTCATAGGGGCCAACTTGGTAACAACTCCTTTAACCCCCCTTTTCCCCTTAGGGAATGTTTTTTTCTTTGAAAATATTGAATGAAAATGCATGTAATGCTAAATGATTAAAGTGTGTTTTATATTTATGTGTGAAATAAATGTTATTAATGATTTTTTTTTTTTACAATGTGTGTAGGATTTGGAGATGGGGTCCCATGAAGACCACTTAGAAAACTAAGACCATCTATAAAATTGCATATTTGAAAAAAATTCCTTTAAGAAATGCTTCCTACTATTTTATTTTACTTTAATGTGCATGATAAATATGGATTTATATTCATATGGAAGTGGGGTATGTAGAGAATAAAAGTGCATGGTTCATACGCTCTCTTCTTATTTTTATTTTTCTTTGACTATGTCTAGAGATATATTGATTTAGCACTTGATTTGTTTATTTATGTGTAAAAGTTGATTAAAATTATAATCCCATCAATCAATCCACTCATTCTAATTCCTATTTACCTATACATTTCACTCATTATACCCTTCTACTTCTAGGACATGATTGCTATGTCAAATTTGTCTCATGAAAAAAATTGCTAATGTGATCTTGTTTGCAAATTTTAAATCCATCTTATGCCAATTTCTCAACCTAATTCAAAACTTTGAATGCTATACATTGGATTGCATGCTAATTCACTTATATTTAACAATATGTTGGCATATTTAAAGGAATTTCCTAAGACCCTAGGTGATAATGATGGATTCATACCATCGACGGAGAAGAACACATCACTAGAGCATCAAGTTCACATGTAGTAGTAGCAAATAATAGTCGTGAAAGCTTCCATCAATATTTTAAAGGATAAATATTGCATGTCTTATCATTTAATCATTACAAAGAGAAAAAAAGAGAGGCTTGAATAAGGCATGAAGAAGTAAATTAATTCAATTCTAACTCTACAAGATCCCAAAGGTGTTCTTCAATACCATCATAAGTCATAAAGGAAATAAATTAGTTCAATCCTAGCTCAATAAGATTTTGAACTACAGATTTTTTCTAGGATTGCAATAACAATCCTTTCTAGGAGATCATAATAGTTAGGTTGGTTTTCTAAAACCATTTGTAGGTGATCCCTATCTCAAATTTGACTCAGTCAATTTCTACTCACACATGAGTTGATCGACTACGATGAATAGACACATAATGCCTCTTCCCTTGTTTATTGATTTATGGTTTACATTTATTATATGTGACAACTAATTGTGCTAGTTTAGATTTGGTTTTTAATTGAAATATCATGTGTTAGACCTAGGTTAATAAATAGTAAAATAATTAACACTCTTACCCTTAGTGGTTTCTTTTTACATTAGACATATATATTATAATAATACATACTATATTATATTATCATTAAATTACTAATAATATACTGATATAATATAACAATTTATTGTGGGGTACGATTTAATATTTCAATACTAAAAAATTACATACCCATGGCCTTTTCCATATGTTTTGGTCCCACTTCGATTAGAATTCCCTTTATGAAATAAGAAGTCTACATGTAACATATTATTTCTTAGAATTTAGCTTATAACCTTATCTTGACTTGATCCCATTATCAGTCATCCTTAGGAACTAGTTTTTTTTCCTAGGTATCTCTTTCCCCACCATCTATTAGATCTATGGGTGTGGAATTGACCTAGGTCACTTCCACAATTGTAGATCTAAACCTCAAACTTAAAAAACAAAATTAAAATTAAAACCCTCATTGACCTTATCACTAGCTACTGTGAACTAGCCTAGCCCCTCATGTTTATGTGGTTTTATGTGCTATTATATTTAAGGACATTTACAAATGAATTTACATATCATAGGGGAATTTATGAAGAAATTTGTCATAGAGTATTCATGATACATCCATAAAAAAATATTAGAGCATCCATCAACATGCATCATCTTAGGCATCTTTGTATGCTTCCATGTTGTATTTAATCATTGTTTCAAAGCTTTTGAATTTGTTCACCTAGGGGTATGACTAAAGGAAAATAAATCCTTCGCAACAAGTTCCCAAAGGTGTTTCGAGACACAATGACATTCTAGAAAAAATTACAAATCAAGACACATTTGTAACTATATAGGAGTGAATTTGCACCCCTCTTGCAAATTCCCCTTTTGCATCCCTCCACCTTAGAAAATTAAACCTGACTAAGAAATTACACATCACTCATCCACAATGCATCCACTTGGTGCTTGTCTTTTGTGTTGAAGGGGGAATTTCTATTAGGGACGCGAGCGTGACGTGTGGATGTCTGCGAGGTGCGCTGCCGTCCCTGACAAATTCTTGCCTCTGGAGTCCATAGGGATGTTACATTCCTCATTGGGGATGAAGCGCAATGCCTATGTGTCAACTAGCCAGCCCGAAAATGACTCTTTCCCTCCCTTTCCATCTTCAAATGGCTTGTTTTCACTATCACTTCATTTCTTTAGAAATCTACTTCATCTTCTTGGAAATTTCATATGATCTTCTACAATCTCTTGAACATTGCTTAGCAACTTGTTGTTCCATCAACTTCACTGAGAACATGTTGTGCTACCGTATAAGCTATCATTTTGGTGTCTTGCGAGACCTTCTTCATCACTGTTGCGGCCGTGTCGAATTTACCAAATTCGTAGTCTTGCTTTCTCCCTTCATTGGCCTTGAGTGCCTTTGGATGGAGGTGGTATTGCTTCATTATCCTTCTTTTTTTGTGGTTTGATAGAATAAAATTGTGTTTTTTGTAGTTTTCGATACTCTCTTTCCTACTATTTCCTTTATCACATTTTCTATCTCGTGGATTTCCTGGCTGTCTATGGAGGTGGAAACACCAAAGTGGGGGATTTTTTTGAGGAAAAACCCTATACAACCCCAAAATTTTTCTTCTCTTGGCTGTGTGTAGGTACCTATACGTGTGGAGCTTGCTAGAAAAATGGACTCTTAGTGAGTTAATCTTTGTCACCTTCATTTTCATCATCTCCTTTATCATCTTTAATAGTCATTTCTTGTACTTTGTTATTCTATTTAATTCACTGAACTTCATCAGCTAGGATACAAGTAGGATTTCTAGTATTTCGTACTGTGCTTTTACACTTTCTGTCCGTACGGATGCCAGTGCCCTAGAGAGACATCAACACATAGCATTGTCATCCCTGACTTGAGTTGCTATCCTTGGGTAGAGAGCTATATGAGGTATGGTTCAGATTCCAAAAATTGACTTGTTTAGCCCCATCCAAACATTTAGATTAGTAGAGTGACACAAGCATTTGAGAGTGCTCTTCATTCTCTATCCTCGACCTAAAACACCCACTTAGCTTGAGGTAAGTTAGGGAATCCCTCCACTTTGGCTCTCTGTGACTTGGAGCCTTGGTGTGGTTGGTTCCCTTATCTTACATTTTGGTGAACCCGACGTGAACCATTTTGGTTCCATTTAGAAGTGCTGAAAGGCCCTTTCCTCGTATCCTAGGAGCATTGTGGGTGTGAGTGTTGTAAGGAATCTCACCTTGCAACCCAACCTATGACCCCTAGCGGCATAGTTGGAAGGGCCCATAGGCATCACAAAATGAAATCTTAGTTGGGTCACTATCTAATTGTGAAACCTTTGGGGGCTATGTGAAAGTCTCATCTAGTATACGTGATGGCCTCCTTTTTTACATTCTCCCATTCCATCTGCGCATCCTGTAAGTAGTTCTCCTGGCATAACATTCATCTTGTAGGACCTGCTGATGAACTATAATAGAGCCATCTCCCTTATACATCCTTGCACGAATCAATGGAAACACTGTAACAAGTGATCTTGTTGACCCAATGTGTCGGGTGAATGTCATTTCTGAGGAGATTATGCTGATCAATTTCTTGCACAAAGATAGGTATGATGAATCCAAGAGTACCATTCGTACACACAACAAAATTTCCGTACCTCCCCTTGGCTGCATCACCTTGTTAATCCTAGTTGGACCTAAATCAATGAATTTTCTCTTTGACATAATCCTGGGGTCTGAACTCTTTAGGGTGAAACTAGGTATCCCCTGGTTGGTTGCTATGAACACAATTCCCTCGATAGTGCATAAATGTTTGAAATTCATCCATGAGGGTATAGTGCATGTAGTCCATGACACCGGTTATAAACCACTGGTTGCACATGGTGGCTACTCGTTGGATCACTTATGGCCTGTGCCTGTTTGTCTGCTTCCTCCTAGGATGAACCTCTTGTATCGAACCTATGTGAAGTACAAGAGAAGATGCTTGACGCCTAAAGTGAGGTAACTCCTTCCCATTATGCTATCTCACATAGGGCCTGCCTGAAAGTGGACAATGATGCAACCCTAGCTCAGAGAAGGGAGGAAAAAAAGCATGCTCAAAGTTCTTCCTCCTCTTTCGTTGTCCCGCGTGTCACTTCCTGTCGCCCTGCTGTGGCGTCATTAGATTCTACTCCTAGGTGGTTGCTGGAGAATCTGATGGTGCCCGCTTGGCGAAAGCCCAAGCATCCAGTGTTTGAACTTCCCGTTCTACCCATGGTGCCTAGGCATGTTCAATATGGTAAGGGGAAGGGTCCCTGTGGGGAGTCCTCTATGCTTTGACCTCTGTGGCCTCCTACTGCTCATTGGATCCCGCTCCCCTCACTATTGTTCTAGCCTCCTCTTAGTCTCTCCCTTTGTTGGAGATGGACGTGATGGACACTCTGATGGCCAAGTAAGAGCCTTCTATCCCCTCTTAGCTCCTGACCTATAGCTCCCAGAGTCGCAGGAACCGCCTTGCGCATGAGCGCAAGCATCGACAAAAGGCTCTAACCACTGAGCAGGTTGCTTTGCAGAGGAAGGAGGGGGAGTCGGTACCTTCCGCTACATCTTCCTTTCCTACCCCCTTTGATTCAATTCCATCAACCTCAGTGCTGCTTCTGGCTCCTACTGCATTTGTAAATGACCCTCACCTGTAAAAGGTGTAGGTGTTTATTGCTCCTTTAGTTGTGTCCCCTTCTGATGTCCCTCCCAAACATCTTGCCATTTTTGAAGCCCGTGGACTTTCTGAACACTTCAGTAGTGTTTGTCACATTCTTCTCCTCCTCCTCTACACCTTCTACCTCATCTATGGGGGTCTTTCATCCTCTGACGAAACAAAAGATGGAGGATGGCCTTGCTAGTAAAGGGCATCGAAAGAGGAGTTCACCTTCTTCGGAAGGTGGTTCTGCATTAGCATGTGCCATCCTAGTGATGCAGGAAGCTCCAGTGTCCCTAGAATTTTTCACTACTCTTGAGTCTCTTAGTGAGCCAAGCTGTGAATCTCGGGTGCCACCTCCCTCGCCCATCGAATTAACACATGACACTTTGGTGAATCGCATGTTTAATTATTTGGATGAGGTCTCGACCCTTTCAACGATCTTCGCGAAGTTGCTAACCTTCACCCCACAAGAACTGAGTGGAGGATACCTCGAGGAGTCTCCTTCCTTGGCTCTTGTTGTAGGAGGGTCGAAGGGTTCCCCCCTTGATATTCTGCCCTTGCAGGCTCATCTGCCTTCCCCGTACAATGATCTAGATTGGGAGGCCGATGACCTCTTGGTTGATGAGGACTAGGGGGCACCTCTTCTTTATCTATAGAGTAGATTGTGTGTGCGTGTTTGTGTTCCCATGTTCTTACGTTGTGTTCTTGGATGACCCTGGTCACCCTTGTAGGTGCTTGGATACAAGAGTGTTTTTGTGTCGTACAACTTCCTCTATTTGTTGCATCATTCTTCCTTTATTATGTGTATTGATTTTTGACAATTGGGGATGATGCAAAGTGTTGGAGGAATTTAGGCTTCCCTTCCATGTTGACCCAATTTTTTATTTTTATTTTGTCTTCTTGTACATTATTCATATGGTCTGATATAGTAGGGGGCTGATGACAATTCATCGATATACTATTATTATACATATATTCATGAGCAACTCTGACCCCAAAATATTAGATCTTAGGCTGTGTCCCTTGTTCATGATGTTATTGTCTCTTTTTTACATTATTGTTCTTGTCTTTCGTGCTTGATTTGTGATGTTGTGGTGTTCATGTATTGTCCCTCACATGTGCGAAAACATTACCACGATTACATCTCACTATGTTCTGCAAGCCACAACATCACTTTTTTTTATTCTTGCTTTTCTCTCCTTAGGATACCATGTGCCTCTGCGTCCAACACACACCATCCTAAGGGGGGGGGCTATCATGATATCATGTCACTTTGATTTTCAAAAAATGCATTCGATAGCCAATGAATCTTTTCTCGAAAATCTTCCCAAACATTTTTCAAAAATCACTTTCTCAACAAGGACCCCTAGCAGGGTGTGTTTCCTTCATCATGGGTTCGTAAAGAAAGAACTTGAAGAACTTTCCTCTGAGGAGGGAGAAAATTTTCCTATGGGAGAAGCCTTGAACTTCCCCTCATGAGGGGGAATTTTCTTCCTTTTGAATTCCTTGATGAAGTGAACATATTTCGAAAGGATTCCTTGATGCTGAATTGATTTGTAAAAAATATTCTTACACTTTCAAATTGAGCATCCCTTGAGTGGACCCCTTTTTATTTTGAAAGGGTTCCCGAGGGATCCCTTTGAAAGCTCTTCCTTTAATTCTTGACTGTCTGCGTGAGTGTCTGCTTGTTTGCTTGTGTGACCGCTTTTTATTTTCTAACATGTTTTATCTGTAGATTAACATGTTGCTTTGCAGGTGTGTCTGTGAAGATGCTTTCCAATCCGACTTTGTGGAGTTCCCTACATTGGGCTTCCTTCAGGAGAGAGTACCTAGGGGTGCCTTCTTTGCAGGTCTGAGGATCTATGAAGCGCTTGCATCCTGCAGGATTTGTCCATCGTTGGTCTGCAGGCCTTTAGTGTACTTTGTTCAACTTTGTAGTTCTGAGAATCTATGGAGTCCTTTGTTCGAACCTCCTTAGAAGAGAGTACCTCTGGAGTTATTTTCCTACCCTGCGCTTCTGAGCTTGCCAAATTGTGGTCTACTTTTGTTACAACCCCTAATTTTATTGTTTTTATTTTTACAATGTTTAATTAAATTAATTGATGGTGAAATAGAAATACAAAGAAATAAAAAGAATTAAATTATATTTTAATTAGAGAATTTATTTTGCAAATAAATGATAAGGAATTGTTATTTAGAATAATTATTTTAATTGCAACTAAATGTTACCTCTCTTCTAACTATTTGGAATACATATTTAAATTGCAAATAAAAGGTATTTCGTTGTTAATTACTCATAATAGATATTCAATTTTGCAATTAAAAATGGTATTTTTATTAATAGCCGAGGATAAATATTGTGCATGAAAAAAAAACATTATTACTTTTATTTTCAAGATTAGGGTTTTGGAAAAAAAACTAAAATAAATCTTTAAAAGAGGGAAAAGGATAACGAAAAACAACATGGTTTTCTTGATCTTAATTTTTCTGCAAGAACAGTAACTAAAAAGAAAGAGGGACAAGAATGGATGTTGGGTAGAGTTTTTTGGAGCATAGTAAAATAAAACAGTTGCAAGAAGGAAAGGGGAGAGCATAGGAAAAATAAGAAAAAGAGGAGGAAAAGAAATCTTCAAAATGATTCCTAGAAAGATCAAACACAGGAAAAGAGAAAGCAAGAAGAGGATACCCCAGTTGAAGCATTTCCAAGTTTTTTTTTTAAATCCCTTATGATGTATTTTAATTACAATATGTGTGAATATTTTTCTGTATTGTGAAAGATTGAAGTTTCCTTTTAGAATCCATTTGTGTAAATCCATTGTATTCACATGTGTTTAAATGTTCTATTTCTCCTTTAAGATTTTCACCATCACAGCTGTACAATCTGTACATTCTTTCGTATTTTATAGTATATATATATATAATTATAAATGTCTATTGGAATTACACACACACACACATATATATACTTTAGCAAACCCTGTATTTTACACACAGGATGAAAATTTCTGTTTGTTCTAGTATTCAAATATCAACCCAAAATTTGATAATATCATATATATATATGGCATATTGTATATATATTTAATACAAAATACTTTATAATAATTGAAATCAAATTATATTGAAATGGCCATATTATGTTTTATGCCCGTGAATGAATTTTTTTAAGGAGACCCTGGCTTCATAGCCGCACCCTCCCCATTGGGAGAGGGTTGCGCTATGGAGGAAACACCTCCCCAATGGGGAAGGCGCCAACCTTCATTTATTCAAAGGGAACCTAATGAAATTCAGTTTAAACTTTTCCTACATGCTAGAAAACCAAACTTCGACTGTGGGTAATTTTCCAAGAGTATATACATATTTATACTTAGATATATATAGACATATATACACACACTTTTATATAGATATTTGAATTGAAATTCAATACTATAAATTATGAAAGAGTATATCTGGCTGTGGACACATTGGGCAGTGACTTTGTTTATTACTCCATTGCAATGAAATAAGTTTGAAAATGAAATTACTTTAGTCTGAAAGGGTGAGTTATATAGTTATGTCTTCATGTATATATCTACACATTATGTGCAACAACTGACCATTGATTTAAAAATAATTAGTTCTAAAATCTATTTGTAAATGACCAATAGTTAAAAATGATCTACTATGAATGCTCAACATGTTTAATAAAAGGGATTAAGTTGAGCATATTTCGCATGGAGGATTTCTTAAATGATCTATGTATTATGTTCACTCTAATGTCCCGTTTGAAATATACAAAAGAGATGCTAGTTGTTTAAAATATAATTATAGCAAATTCTTTAGCAGTAAAATTATGCTATTGGGATGTTCTTGTATACTTTGGCTATTGTGTGCCGTATGGAAGGAATTATTTTCCTTTGAACTAAAGTTGGATTTTCTTATGTATTATTTATTCTATCTAGTTTGCATAGGATAATACCCATAAAATGAACACGTACCTCGTGTTTCTCCAGCTAATATTCTATGCGAACAAGTTTGACATTTTGGAAACATCTCTCTCTTTAAAAATGATATAAATATCAAAGTTCTACTCCTAGATGCAACTCTTTTGAATGAAGGAAATCTACTAGGGATGTAAGCGCGTCACATGGACATCTGAGTGTCGTGCAGGAGTCCCCAATAGTTATTCCTCTGTTGACACACAAAACAACCGCCAAGTGGAATGAAGACAATAGGCTTATGTGGAATTTAGCCTTTGAATTTGGTTTTCTAAAGTGAAGAAGGGCAAATGGGGAATTTGCATAAGGGGTGAAAATTCGCTCTTATAAAATTTTCCCCCACTTTAGCGAGCATGAATACTGATGAGTGCTTCGGTAAAGTAGATCAAAGAATTAGTAGAGTTATAAATGTATACCTGAACCATTGAGGAAGCAGACCATGATCTGGCGAACTCGAAAGTGTAGGATAGGAAAAGGACTTCATAGCCTCATAGAACTATAAAGCTAAAGAAAGAAAGCACCTTACAGGCCCGTAGAACTACAAGGAGGCAACCCCCAAGATCTCTCACATGAAGGAAGCCTCATGAAGTAAGCACCTTACAGGCCTATAGACCTACAAGGAAGATGTCCCCAAAGAACTCTCACATGGAGGATACCCAGAAAAGTTCCTTACAGACCCATAGACTTGCAAGGAAGCGTCCTCCAAGATCTCTCATATGGAGGAAGCCAGGAAAATGCCCTACAAACCCACAGACCTGCAGGGAAGGTGTCCTTCAAGATCTCTCACATGAAGGAAACCCAAGAAAGCGCCCTACAGACCCGTAGACCTGTAGGGAAGGTATCCCCCAAGATCTCTCACATGAAGGAAACCAAAGAAAGCGCCCTACAGGCCCGCAGACCTGTAGGGGAGCCACCCCCAAGATCTCTCACATGGAGGAAGCTCAAAGGAAGAACCCTATAGGCCTGCATACCTATAGGGAGGTATCCCCCAAGATCTCTCACATGGAGGAAACTTAGGAAAGCAGACTTCACAGAGTTAGAAAGCGCCCACGTAGGCAAGTAAATGGATAGTTGTGCAGACCGTCGAAAATTTGGAAGACTTTCAAAGGGGTCCCTTGGGAACCCTGTTGTGAAGAAGGGGTCCACTCAAGGGACACGTTGTTTGAAAGTGTGAAGAAAATTTCTATTTTCTCGAATCAATTCATCATCAAGGAATCCTTTTGAAAGATGTTCACTTCATCAAGGAATTTGAAAGGAAGAATATGCTCCCACGTGAGGGGAAGATAAAAGTTGTTCCCACTTTGAAGGAAGGTTCTCAAGTTATTTCTTTATGAACTTGTGATGAAGGAAACATGTCCCATTAGGGTTTCAAGTCGAGAACGCAATTCTTGAAAAGAAGTTTGCGAAGATTCTCAAGAAAAGATTCATTGGAAACAAATACGTTTTTTGAAAATCAAAATGTTGAAGAAGCGTTGTCACACATAAGAGGGACAACTCAAGAAAAGAAGAGAGAAAGATACAGGAAAATCAAAAAAGGAAAGAAAACATGATCATAGGGCACAAGGGTAGCCTGATATTTCAGGGTCATAACTGCTCATAAATATATATATATATATATATATATATATGAGTGTGTGTGTGTGTGTTTGTGTGTATAGTAATTGTATATAAAATGAATTTTCATCAATCCCCTACTATATTAGACCATGTGAAGAATGCACGAGAAGACAAAGTAAAAATAAAAAATTGGGTCAATATGGAAGGGAAGCCTAAATTCCCCCAACACTTTGCATCATCCCCAATTTATCAAAAATCAAGTCACAAACATGGAAGAATGATGATACAAATAGAGGAAGGTTTACGACACAAAAACCACACATGTATCCAAGTACCAATAGGCATGACGAGGGTCATCCAGGAACATATATCATGATCACGGGGGAACACGTCATAACACACACACACACATATTTAATCTAAAGATAAAGAGGCCTCCTCCTAACACTGATCGACCAAGAGGTTGTCCACTTCCCACTCTAGATCATTGTAGGGAGAAGGAGGATGATCCTGTAGTGGTGGGATGTTAAGAGGAGGAGCTTCCAACCCTCTTGCAACAAGGGCTAAGGAAGAGGGCCCAACTAGGTCCTCTCCACCGAGCTCTTGTGGAGCTAAGGTCAACAATTTCGTGAAGATCGTTGACAAGGCTAGAACCTCATCAAGATATTTGAACATGCACTTCACAAAAGTGCCATGTTTTACCTCAATAGACGGGGAAGGTTGTGCCCAAGGTTCACTGCTAGGCTCACCGAGTGATTTGAGAGCGGTGAAAAACTCAGGGGAAGCCATGAATGGTTCCGTTCTAGGAGTCAGCGTGGGGCCACCTTTTGAAGAAGGTGGACTCTTCTTACATCCTCTATTGCTAGAAGGACCACCCTCCACCTTCTGCTTTGTTAGAGGAGGAAAAATCCCTACAGACGAGGCAAGAGGCACAGAGGAAGAGGAGGAAAGAATCACAATAGATACGACTGAGGTGTTAGTCATATCCACTGGCTTTAGGAAAGGTGGGACATCTAGAACAAACATCAATAGCAGTAGCTCCACCAAAGGAGCGATGAACACCTGCACCTTTCTAGGGGTAGGTGTATTCATACTTGCAGCAGAAGCTAGAAAAGATACAAAATTGGTTTGAATGGAAGTAGAGGGGAGGAGAGAGGAGGAAACTACAAAGGACCTGATACAGGGGTGGTCATCTCCTCTTCCCTCCTATGCAAGGTGGCCTACTCAGCCATGAGAGCCTTTCGCCAACGCTTACGCTCACACGCAAGGTGGTTTATGTGACTCTTTGAATTGGAGGCCGGAGGCTGCAAAGGAACATAAGGCTCTTGCTCAACCATGGGAGTTACCACTATAGTTGTTTTCGACAGAGGAACAGACTCCTGAATGGGAGCAAGAGGGGTAGGTTGAGAAGTAGTGGGGGGAGTTGACTCAAGTGCGTCGGTAGTAGGCCTCTTCTCGTTCACTACTTTTGGAGTAGGAGTGTTAGGAGGTCTTGGAGGTCAAGACAAAGAGGACTCTCCATGGGGACCTTTATTCCTATTATACTAAATGGGCCTAGGCTCTGTAGGAAAAATAGGAAGCTCAAATGTGGGACGCTTGGGTTTTCACCAAGCAGGCACCATAGGATTCTCTTGCAAATGCGGAACGGAATTTGAGGACACCTCAATGAAGAGAGAGGAAGTGTCAGGTTGAGTAGTGGAAGAGGAAGAAGGAGGATCTCAGGACCACTTCTCTTCTTCCATTCTACGTGCCTTAGCGACATCATTGTCAACTTTTAGGAAATCCCTATGTGAAACAACATAAGGCGACGAAGGGTACCTCACTTTCAGCTTCAGGCACCCCTATAATTTTGATATTTTTGGTGTAGTAGGTCCATCTTAGGCAGAAGAGGACCAATGGGTGTAGGCCAAGAGTAGTCCAAGGAGTAGCTACCACGAGCAACCGGTGGTTTATAACCGGTGTCATGAATTACATGCATGAAACCCTCATGGATAAATTTTAAACATTTATGCACAACCGAGGGTACTGTGTTCATAGCCACTAACCAAGGGATACTCAACTTCACTCTAAAGATTTCAAACCCAGGGATGATGTCAAACAGGAGCTTCACGGATTTAGGTCCGACCAAGACTGACAGGAAAATACTACCCAAAGGGGGCACAAAAATCCTGCCATGCATGGGGATGGTGCTGACAAGTGCATCATACCCATCTTTATGTAAAAATTTAATCAACGTGATATCCTCAATTATGATGTTTACTTGTGATGTTGGATCAACAACAACACCCTCTATGATGTTTCCATTGATCCAAGTGGAGATGTAGAGAGGAGATGGTTCACTATTAAAAATCATCGGTAAGTCCTATGAAGTGAAGTTTATACCTGTACCACTGTCCACAAGCTGGGCAGAGGGGATAGGTTGATGCAAGAAGGAGGCCATTACGTACTCTAGACAACACTCTCACGGAGTCCCTAAAGGCCAAGGGATAAGACAGTGACCTAATTAAGGTTTCGTTATGCAACACCTTTGGAACCTTCCAACTATGCCAACTAGGGGTCACAAGTTGGGTTATAAGGCATCAACCCCACAACGCTCACACCTACAACACTCCTAGAATGTGAGGAAAGGAACTTTCAGTATCGAAAAACAGAACCACAATGCTTCACGTTGAGTTCAATAAAAATGTAAGAGAGGGGGACCAACCATGTTCAAGGCCCCAGGTTATGGAGAGCCACGAGTGGAAGGCTGCCTAACTTACCTCAGCTTAACGGGGTGTTAGGAAATGAGGGATGAGAATTATGAGGACTATAAAGTCCCTAAATCACTCTGCAGATGTAAAACACAGAATGGGGCTAGGCAAGTCAGTTTTCGGGTTTAACTCTGTACCTCAGGAAGCTCTCTGCCCGAGGATGGAAGCACGGTTCCAAGAAGAAAACGCGACGTATTGGCATCTCTTAGGTCCGTTGATGTCCGTATGACGAGAGGACTGAGGAAGCAAGGTCAAACGCTAGAAAACAGACTAACAACCTAGCTAACTACTTTCAAAGGGCCAAAACAAAACTATGAAGTAGGAAAGATACATACGAATATGATAAAGCAAATAAATAAGAGTCAGGATGACAAGAATAACCTCACAAAGGTACTTGTTCGCCAGCTAACTCCAAGCCACACATCCACCTACACACAATGAAGAGGAAATTTTTTGGGTGGCTATATAGGGGCCTGCCTCAATTAGACCCCCGTTTAGGTGTTTCCACCTCCAACTAAAGCCAAGAAAGTGAGAATGGAGGAATAGTATGATGAAGAAAGAAAGTAAAGTAGAGAACACTAAAACACTACAAATAGTAATGTGCCTCTCAACCAAATAATAGTGGAGAGGAGTAGAAAGATTACCACCTCCACCAAGAGCACTCAAGGCTAACGAGGAAGAAAATGAGAGGAATCAAGCCCCTACTACAATGGTGTTGTTCTAAACTTTCTCTACTGAGTTGATGGAGTGATGTGTTTGCTGCTATGGAGTGCAAGAGTGCTGCTAAAATGCTAGAATGCTTGGAGAGTGATGGATTGAAGTTTAGAGGATGAAAAAGAAGTTGTGAAGAAGTTGAAATGCATGTAGAAGGAGGGAATTTGAAAGAAGGATGAAGAAAATGGCCATATTCAAGTCAGCTAGCCAAAGGGGGGGAATTTGAAGTGTGAAGCTTTTGCAAGCTCCAAATGCAGGAATCTGCTAGGGATGTAAGGGTGTTGCGTGGACATTTTCGCGCTATGGAGGAGTCCCCAATAGTTTTTCCTATATTGACACACAAGACAACCGCCAAGTGGAATGAAGGCAATAGGCTTATGTGGAATTTAGCCTTCAAATTTGGTTTTCTAAAGTGAAGAAGGGAAAACGGGGAATTTGCATAAGGGGTGAAAATTCGCTCTTATACATTTTTCCCCCACTTTAGCAAGAATGAATACTGATGAGTGATTCGGTAAAGTAGATAAGAGAAGTAGTAGAGTTTGGAATGTATCCCTGAACCATTGCGGAAGTAGACCACGATCTAGAAAACTCAAAATTGCAGGACAGGAAAAGGATTTCATAGCCCTGCAAAACTATGAAGCTGAAGAAAGAAAGCGCCTTACAGTCCCACATACCTGCAAGGAGGCAACCCCGAAGATCTCTCACATGAAGGAAGCATCGCGAAGTAAGCGCCTTACATGCCCGTAGACCTGCAAGGAAGGTGTCCCCCAAGAACTCTCACATGGAGGATACCCAGAAAAGTTCCTTACAAACCTACAGACCTACAAGGAAGCGTCCTCCAAGATCTCTCATATGGAGGAAGCCAGAAAAGCATCCTACAAACCTATAGACTTGCAGGGAAGGTGTCCTTCAAGATCTCTCGCATGAAGAAAAGCCAAGAAAGCACTCTACAGACCTGTAGACCTGTAGGGAAGGTATCCCCCAAGATCTCTTGCATGAAGGAAACCAAAGAAAGTGCCCCATAGGCCCACAGACCTGTAGGGAGATATCCCCCAAGATCTCTCACATGGAGGAAATCTAGGAAAGCGGACTTCGCAGAGTCAGAAAGCGGCCACATAGGCAAGTAAGCGGATAGTTGCACAGACCATCAACAATTTGGAATACTTTCAAAGGGGTCCCTTGTGAACCTTGTTGTGAAGAAGGGGTCCACTCAAGGGACACGTTGTTTAAAAGTGTGAAGAAAATGTCTCTTTTCTTGAATTGATTCATCATCAAGGAATCCTTTTGAAAGATGTTCACTTCATCAAGGAATTCAAAAGGAAGAATATGCTCCCATGCAAGGGGAAGATCAAAGTTGTTCCCACTTTGGAGGATGGTTCTCAAGTTATTTATTTACGAACCTGTGATGAAGGAAACACATCCCATTAGGGTTTCAAGTCGAGCACGTGATTCTTGAAAAGAATTGTGCGAAGATTCTAGAGAAAAAATTCGTTGGCAACAAATACGTTTTTTGAAAATCAAAATGTTGAAGAAGAAGCATTGTCACACATAAGAGGGACAACTCAAGCAACGAAGAGAGAAAGATAAAGGAAAAGAAAAAAAGGAAATAAAACATGAACATAGGGCATAAGGGTAGCATGATATTTTGGGTTCAGAACTGCTCATAAATATATATAAATGTGTGTGTGTGTGTATAGTAATAGTATATAAAATGAACTGTCATCAATCCCCTACTATATCAGACCATGTGAAGAATGCATGAGAAGACAAAGTAAAAATAAAAAAAATTGGGTCAACATGGAAGGGAAGCCTAAATGCCCCCAACACTTTGCATCATCCCCAATTTATCAAAAATCAAGTCACAAACATGGAATACTGATGATACAAATAGAGGAAGGTTTACAACACAAAAACTACGCTTGTATCCAAGTACCAATAGGGGTGATGAGGGTCATCCAGGCACATATATCACGATCACTGGGGAACATGTCACAACACACACACACACATATTTAATCTAAATATAAAGAAGAGGCCTCCTCCTAACACTGATTGATGAGGGCACAGCCCGAGACACAAAAAATAACCCACAAATAAGAGAATAATTTTATTATTCAAAAAATGGAGCTTCTTACATGTAGAGGATCTCAATCCCCAAGTTCTACAACACATGCAAGTTACAGAAAGCTACAAAATAACCTTTTCGCAATATGCGAGCTCGTCCCCAAAAAACTACCCAAAAATTAGAAACCTGCCTATAAATAGAGCTCCTCATTAGTTTGGAGCCAAAACAACATTCAAATTTGAGTTTAGGCGGTTTGGCGCCGAAAATTTACAACATGAAGTTCAAATTTCAAAAGAGCATTTGCAATTGTATCTTCTAGAAAGTGCGCCAACTTCCTGGGCCATAACTTTGATCCGGGATTCGATTTGCGAACCGTTTGAACCGTTAGAAAGGTCTCGAAGTCAATAACGCTCAAAATATGCTACACCAATTTTGGCAAGTTTAGGGCCATTCCGAACTCTAATGCCTCAAATCTAACTTCCAAAGATTTTCGTGCAAATATGGGAAACTGTAATATTTAATATCTTCAGAACAAAAAATAAAACCATAAATTGGGAATTTCATTATGACGAAAAGGGTATCCAAAAATTTAAAACATCTAAAAATCGAGAAACTTGAAATTTAACTATTTTTGGGTGATGCAAGATTGCCTTACACCACTGGATGCTCCTGCATCAAACATCCAGGGTAATTTGAGAAGTGACCCCGTCACGTCTCAGATGGTGGAGGAAAGCCCAAACGGTCAACCTCTACCTTAGGCAATAGGATGAATCTTCAATGTGCTTTCCTTTCCATTTCACTGATATTCTTCATACCGCCTGCTCGTACTCCTTTGCACACGACTATCCGTGATTTCTTCAATCTCCTCCTTTTCTGAAGTAGGTGCTAGAATCCCACAATTCCATCGTTGGTACTTCCTCTGTGCCACCTTCATGATACTCATCAAATCAAATGTTGAACACAGGGAAATGTTGAATCCATCTGGCAACTCTACCTCATATGCATTCCCTGAATCATGCTTCTTCAAAATCTTACAGGGACCGAATTTCTTCATCTTCAATTTGTTATATGTTCCCACTAGAAACCTTTCTTTCCTCAAGTGGACCATCACTTCATCACCAATCTGAAACTCCTTATACCTCCTCTTCTGATCTGCCTTAGCCTTATACTGCATATTCATCTTGTTAATATGTTCTCTTACCTTCTCATGTATATCCTTGATGTGTTCTGCAAAATCTTCGGCTTCAACACTTATTTTCTTCTCTTGGTCCATCTTCCTCGATTCTGGAGCTATTATGGGGCTACCTCCATACACAATCTGGAATGGTGATCTACCAGTGCTTCTATTGATAAAATTATTGTAAGAAAATTATGCCTGGGGTAAGATAAAATCCCATCCCTTGGGTTTATCTCCTACCAAAAATCTCAGTAGGTTACCCAGACTCCTGTTAACAACCTCTGTCTGCCCATCTGTTTGTGGATGGTGTGCAGAACTGAACTTCAACTCTGTCTTCAGCTTCTTCCACAAGGTCCTCCAAAAGTACCCCAAAAATTTGGTGTCACGATCTGAAACAATACTCTTTGGAAGACCATGTAGCCTCACCACCTCTTTGAAGAACAAGTCAGCAATGTGGACTGCATCATGGGTCTTCTGACATGGAATGAAATGTGCCATCTTCGAAACCTATCAACCACCACAAAGACTGAATCATTCTCTCGTTGTGTCCTTGGCAAACCAAGAACAAAATCCATACTTATATCCTCACACGACCTCTCTAGTACAGGTAAGGGCTAATATAAGCTTGTATTCTGACTCACTCCTTTAGCCATCGACATACCTTCTGACTTTGTACAAACTTCTTCACATCTTGTGACAATTGAGACCAATAATAATGCTCGCGATAATGGCAATGGTCTTATCTCGACCAAAATGTCTGCCATTCCTCCACTATACTTCTCCTTTATCAAGTTCTCTCTCATGGAACTCCTCAGGATACACAATTGACTTCCCTTAAATAACATGCCATCCTGGATTATGAAATCCAGCCACCTTGTCCTGTCCACTGTAACAGGTTCCTTGCAAGCTTTCCAAGCCTCTGCGAAATTAGGATCTTCTGCATATAGTGTCTTCAGTTCATTGAACCCAGCCACTTCAATCTGCATCTTTGTCATCAATGTATGCCTCCTACTTAAGGCATCTGCAACCCTATTTGACTTCCCACTCCTATGTTTCAAAACAAAGGTATAACTCTGCAAAAACTCTACCCATTTCATATGCCTCTGATTTAATTTTCCTTGACTATTTAGGTACTGCAAGGCCTGATGATCAGTATATAGAACAAATTCCTTCGGCAACAAATAATGTATCCATTTCTTTAAAGCTTGAACTATTGCATAAAATTCTTGATCATATACAGAATACTTTCTCTTGGCATCATTTAACTTTCCACTAAAATAGGCAATAGGCTTACCTTCTTGGCTCAACACCGCCTCCAATGGCACAAACCACCGGTACCAACCACCCCGAACACCTTTGTTGAAATCTCGGGAGGGCTAGAACAGGTTGCTCTGTCACCTTCTGCTTCAACAGTTCAAATTTTTTTGCCGCTCCACTGCTCCATTTGAACTCTTTTCTATCCCCTCTCATTGTTTCAGTCAGGGGTCCACAAATACTACTGAAGTTTCTAATGAAATTTCTATAAAAACTAGCCAAACCATGGAAAGATCTCACCTCGGTAGCAGTTCTTGGGGTAGGCCATTCCAGAATAGCCTTCACCTTCTTTGGGTCCAACTTGAGACCTTCTGCTGAGACAACAAACCCTAAGTACACTAACTCCCTTTTCACAAACCTGCACTTCTTTAGATTAATTAACAGTTTCTATTCTTTACCCTCAAAGGCTTCTTCTAATATACCTGTGATGCTCATCCAACGCCTTACTGAAAATCAAAATATCATCTAAATACACAATAACAAAACTTCCCATAAATTCTTTTAGTATCTCGTTCATGAGCCGCATGAATGTGCTCGGTGCATTGGTTAGCCCAAAAGGCATGACTAACCACTCGTACAGGCCCTCTTTGGTCTTGAAGGCAATCTTCCATTCATCTCCCTCTCGAATCCGGATCTGGTGATATCCACTCTTCAGATCAATCTTTGTGAAGTACTGAGCTCCACTCAAACAGTCCATCAGGTCATCCATCCTTAAG